>VWPU01019476.1:0-12623 GCA_013398955.1 Callaeas wilsoni
AGGAAATCGGCCATAAAGTGAAGCCAGGGAAGGAGGGCGCGGTCGGGTGAAGGTGGTTTATTTACGATTTGTTTTGCTTTTCATTCTCCTGCTGTGTTCTGATTCATAATAAATGCAGTTAAATCCGCTGTTGTTCTATGCGTAGCATAGGACAAGAGTGCTCTAAGCATTTAGATTGCCAAAAGAAAAAAGGTGTCAATTTAGCTGTAAAGTCCAGTGCATAGAGGACTAAATAGACCAGCTGCAGTCATAGATAAGCAAGCAATAAAAAACAATATAAGTTTGTGTGGAAGATAAAAATCGCCTGGCTCCTGTTTTATAGGACAATCCTGTGATGATATTAGAATAAAACTACAGGAAATCCAGGGGATGGATGCTTTTGATACTGTTGAACTCTTTGACATCGCATGGGCAGTGGATACGAATTGAAGAAAAATCCCAAACTAACGGGAAGTGACTAAACAGAAATATCAGCCGCTAGAGATTAAATCAGCAGAGGACTCTGCCCCCAGGGAGGGAAGGGGAGATCTCAGGGAAGGGAAAGGGATTCAGTTCCTCAACCTTCATTAGGAAAACTGGGAACAAATCCATGGGCATTTTCTAAAAAGGATGGACACTGGAAGTGGGACTATCCTCAGGTAAAACCCAGAACTTCTCTGAACCCTCTCCTGGCAATAGCAGAGAATTGTGAAGAGAATCAGAAGTTTCTTCTCCAGCAGAGCCTCTGGGAAATGAAAAACTGGAATTTTTGGTAGACACAGGACCTGGTAATTCAGTATTCAATACTTTGCAAGCGAAGTGATGACTGTTGCAATTGTCAGTGCTGCCAGGACTTGTGAAACACGCCCCTTTTAAAATCAAATTAAATTAAAAGTGGGGAAATTACAGATACTCCATGAATTTTTTGTACCTGCCTAACTCTCTAAAACCATTATTAGGAGGAAATTTACTGGAAAAACTGAATGCAAAGATCAGGTCTTGGGAAGGGGACAATCAAATTAAAATTCCTTAGTCCAAATATATGGAAGTTTCAATTCTTATTGTACAGGAACTGACTTTCCGATCTGAACCGATTCCAAAGGAAATTAAGGATGAAGTAATGCCCATTGGGTGGGCCAGTGAGATTCCTGGAAAATCAAAAAACAGCAGAACCTGGAAGAATGAAACTAAAACCAGACACAAGCCCAGTAAGATAAAAACAATATCCCTGAAAATTGGACAGGTGAAAAGATTTACTACCTGTCATTAACAATTTTTTTAAGGTACAGGTTATTGGTGGAATGTAAATCTGGATATAATAATATCTAATAACTTCAGTTTTGCCAGTCACAAAGGCTAATGGTAAAGATTATCAGTTAGTACAAGACTTAAGAGCAATTAATAAAATAGTAGAAGACACATCCAGTGGTAGCCGACGCATACACACCCTTAACCACGCTAAGAGAGAATTTGGGATGGTTCACCATAATAGATTTAAAGGATGCCTTTCTCTGCACACCTCTAAGCCGTAACAGCCAGGAATTCTTCACATTTGAGTAGGAAAATCCACAGACAGGACTGTATTACCACAAGGATTTAAAAGTAGCTCCACAATTTTTGGGAATCAACTGGCATAGGAATTAGAGGAATAGAAGACCTTTAATCCACAAGGGGCTCTGTGTCTTGGTGTTTCCTCCTAGATTTGTCCAAACCAGCACACTCTGTTACAAAATGTTGATGATATCCTGGTAGGCAGGGACACTAAAGAACAGTGCTGAGATGGAGCTGTCAAATTGTTAAACTCTTTAAGATTAAATAGTTACAGGATATTGAGGGAGAAGCCCAAGGGATGAAGAACACTGTGACATTTCTGGGTTTTAAATTCTCCGAAGTCAAAGGAAACTAAGCATGAGCCACAGACTGTAAGAGAATTACACACCTTCCTTGGCATGGTCGAGGGGTGAGCCACTAATTATTTATATAATATAAATGATTACCAGTCCATCCTTTGTATGGACTTCTAAAACTACCCATAAAGATTTTATCATATGGACTGATGATACTCAGGGTGTGTTCCAACAACTTAAGAAAGCGCTGATGGGGGTTCTGGCTTTGAGCTTGCCAGGTCCCCTAACATCTCTTGAATGATTCACTCATGTGAGACAAAACATCTCTTAAGAAGTTCCAGCACAATTCCCAGGGGACCAAAGATGAGCTGTTGCAAACTTTTCAAAAACAGCTCAATAACGTGAGCCAAGGATATTGTGTGCAGTCAAAGCCACGGTGCTGTTGATTCAGGAGCTCCTAAATTGACTCTGGGACAAAGCCTGGATGGGCTTTGGACAAAAGGAGGGCCACTGGCTGTCCCCAGCCAAATGCAGCAAGTGGTGCTGATGGAACAGGACATTACCCTCAAAACCACCTTGATTGTTAATCTCGCTGTGTTTCTGTTGGCCACCAAAACAGGAAGTACTCCAGGACATGACTGGCTACAAACAATTGAAGTTTATTCCATCTGGCTGGGTTTAAAGGCCAAGCCTGATAGAAAACCCAGACTGGGAACTATACATGGAAGGAAGTAGCTTTGTTCACAGTAGAAAAGGCATTTCAGGGTACACGGTGACCACCCTGAGCAAGGTAATTGAATCTAAGGCTCCAACATCAGATGTTTCAGCACAGAAGGCTGAACTGGCTGCTCTGCTGCTCTCACCTGGGCACCGGAACAGGATGAAAGAAAGAAAATAAACATCTGGAGGGATTCTAAGTGTGCTTTTGGCATGGTGCACTCTGGAGAGAGAGAGGTTTGTTATCAGCACAAGGTATGTTGATCAAACATGGGACACAAATATTACACTTCCAGGAAGCAGGGAAAAAACCATATGAAGTTACAATTCTGCACTGTAGAACACACTAGACAAATAAAATAGGGCCAAAATAAGGAAATGACTTGGCTGATCGTGACTAAAGAGGCTGCAGAAAAAGGCACCCACATTTTGGTTCCACAGTGAGAGATCAGTCTACCAGGTATTAAACCTGAATATGGCTCAAAAGATTGCCAGTTAATTGAAGCATTATATTCTAGATTTCACCCCAGTGGATGGACAGTCACCCCTACTGGACAAGGGACAGTTCCCGAGGTGATTATGAGAGAAATAGTGAACAGCGGGCACCAGTCTACACATTGGAGAGCAGAAAAATTGTTAAAACACTTCAGGAAGACAGTAATTAGCTCCAAGATGTCCAAAATTGTACATTCAAAGACTCAAAAGTGTGGCACATGTAAAAGAAATAACCCCAAAACTGTAAATAAAGTTGTGATAGGGGCTCTCAAATCTGGTAACTCCCTGAGAGGTTATTGGTATATCGACTTTACAGAACTTCCATGTATTGAGAGCTACAAATATCTTTTAGTGGGTACCTTTTCCAGGTGGCCTGAAGCATTTCCCTGTTGCACCACCAGGTACAAGAAGCAGTGAAAATATTGCTGAATCAAATAATTCCACACTTTGGAGTTCCTCTAGGAATGTCATCAGACAGAGGGTCTCATTTTATAGCAGGAATAGTGGGACAAGTTAGCAAGGCCTTGGGAATTCAGTGGGACTTGCACACTCCACGCCAGCCACAAGCCAGGCAAAAGGGAGAAAGGATGAATTACACAATTAAGCTGCTACTCAGCAAAATCTGTCAAGAAACCTCATTGGCTTGGGTACAAATGCTCCAAATTGCTGTGTTGAGAATTAGGATCCAACCTAGGGGCACAGGAACATTAAGCCCCTCTGAGCTGCTTTATGGTCGGCCCTATCAAACCCCACAGAGCCCAGGGGACGTGCTCTGGGCTAAAGGTGGGGCAGAACTCAATAACTCCTTCATATCTTTGGGTAAAACACCGCAGGATTTATGAGGTGCAGTTGTCATTGCCAGACCAATGGGACTGGACACAGCAGCGCAGGAATTCCAACCAGGAGACTGAGGGTACCTCAAGGACTGGGGCTTGGCACCTCTCCAGCCAAAGGGGAAAGGACCCTACCAAGTGTTGTTACCCACAGACACCCAGTGAAGCTGAACAGCAAAGGACCTTGGGGCATTATTCTGGAATTAAACAGGCGTCAGCTCCATGGACAACTGAATTATTTACCCCAAGCTGAATAAGATTGATGAAAAAACATGAATAACCTTGTAACTAAAGTATTACTTCTATCTGTAAGCTGTATCTTGATAGTCAACCAAAATCTTGTTCACCAAAAATACCCTTAGAGTTTCACCAAGGAATTAGTCGTGGAAATTTTTATCAAAGTTGACCTTTCTTTTTAGAAATGTCTCTCTGAAAAGC
This sequence comes from Callaeas wilsoni, assembly GCA_013398955.1. Lineage (NCBI taxonomy): Eukaryota > Metazoa > Chordata > Aves > Passeriformes > Callaeidae > Callaeas > Callaeas wilsoni. Next base: position 4,310 of record VWPU01019476.1, read on the forward strand.
CACCAGACTCTGCTGAGAGCAGAGGGATCCAACCCAAGCTCAGTGTCTCACCCATTCTAAAGAGCTCAGCACCCCACTTTTAGCCAAGGACACACACGGCTCTTTTCACAAACCCAGCAGCATTTCCTCAGTCACGAGGTTTTGCCTTCTCCACAGGGCTTGAATGAAAAACAGAGGTGCTGTAACACAGATTTGCATCCTTGAGGGCAGCTCACAGCTTCAAAGAACACCTCAAGGGGACGCCAAGTCCTGGCAATGGCACCTCAGTGAGACTGGGGTCGTTTCCCAGCACCACACACTGGACTGAGCAGATCTCCACAGGGACAGGTGAAGTTGGGATACTCGTTCCCATGGACACATCTGGATGCAGATAGTCAGTGTGGGACTCTGCAGCTGCAACTCCCATCCCCAGAGAGCCTGTCAGCAATATCAAAAGAACAATGACAATAAAGCAGAGCAGAGGAGGAACAGGCAAAACGCAGCCAGGGCGCAGCTGGGAAAGGCCAGGGCAGAGCCCACCGGGCACTGGGGACAGCGTCACCCGGAGCCAGCTGTGCCCCCTCCCAGAGCCCCCCAGTGCCGGGCAGCTGCTCCCAGCCCTGTGCTCTGCGAAGGGAATGGGCCCGGGGCTGCAGAGCTGCCCCACGGCTCTGCTGCAGCGCTGCCTGCACAGGAGGGGCTTCATGCCTTGGACCCCCCGGCCCTGAGGGCAGAGGCTCGGCTGGGGGGAGAGGAAGCGCGGGGGCTTCTTCAGAGAGAGGGGCTGCACCGAAGGGGATCTTGGGGAGATTTCTGAATTCTACCTCCCACTCCATTCCTGGGCTCCGCGTTCTCTCATTCAGTGATCGTATCCCTGCTGCCTGGACCTTTTCCTTCGGAGAGATGTTCCCTGTGCCGTGACTTTTTCCTGCCAGCGCTCACAGACCCCATCCCAAGCTCTGTGCCCCCACCTTGGCCCTACAGACGCGCCTGTGCGCAGGTGGAAAAAGGCTGGGGTTGGGCTTGAATCCCCGCTGGAAATTCGACCCCAGTCACCCGCCCCCTTCCTTTCCAAGCCCTCCGGCTCCCTTCCCTTCTAACCCCTCCCACTCCCTTCCCTTCCAACCTGCTTTTTTTTTGTCCCTGCCGGTAAGAGGGACACAAAAAGCAGAGATTCCGAGTTAAGATTAAGAACCATTTAGCAATGAGATAGGAAACGAACAGTAACAGCAGTAATATTAACATCAAAAGTGTACAAAAGAAAAGGTGCTTTACAGACAAAAAGGTGTTCACCTACTGAGGCTCCACCGAAACAAAGACCAGCCCCAGCTCCTCCACGTGGCGCCCTTTTTTTTCCACCCTAAGCCACGGCCCCTTTCCTCGCGGCTTTAAAACACGGGAAAATGGGAAAATTGATTCGTCTGGATGAGGTTGGGGTGGGTGAGAGCAGCGAGATGAGCTCGGCTGACAGCTCACAGTTTTCCCCAGGAAGAGGAAAGGGACCGGCTCCAGCTCCGTGGATCACTCAGGCGGTGATTCCTGCCAGGATGAGAGTGGGTCACAGTGACACCCTGTCCCTGTCCCCATCCTGCAGGATGGATCTGGCTGTGGATCCCATGGAGAGCAGGAGCTGCTCCGGAATCCCACCTGAGCCCGCTCCATCCATCCTGCACCAATCTTGCTCCATCCATCCCACCTGATGCTGCTCTGGAATCCAGCCCTGATCCCACTCTGTCCATCCTGCCCTGATCCCCCTCTGGAATCCCTGATCCTGCTCCATGCCTGCAATTAAGCTGTTGGTTCCAACGTTTGTTCCTGCAGAAAGAGAAGATCCATGAGATTCCAGCACAGATCACAGACTGGGATTAACCCCAGATCCATCTTGGGATCTGCACGGAGGGGATCCAGAACTGGATCCACCACTGGTACTCACCGGCTGCTGCGTTGTATCCATTCCTCTGCCTCTTCCCTATGGAAAAACAGTGGGATCAGCACGCGTGGTGGGGGATTCCTGGAACATTGCCAAGTGGATCCGTGCCCCTTCCCAACCCTCATCCCGTGTGTTACCTGATTGGAGCTTCCAGATGATGAATCCAATGAGGAGAACGAAAATGATGGCAGCGATGAAGGACATAGCGAGCACCAGGATGAGATTCCCACTGGATTCCGGCTCTGGGAAGCGTGGGATAGTGAGGAATGGGAGGGGAACCCCCATCCCACTGCTCCACACTCCCAAATTCCCTGTTCCCAGATTCCCAATTCCCACATTCCACATTCTCAGTCTCACCCCAGGCAAAGATCCCAGCCTCCAGCATTCCAGGATGCCCCACCCGGCACCGGTACTGCTCCCGCTCCTCCGGCCGCGCCTCGATCCTGGCCCACGTGTGGAAGGTGCCATCGCTGTTGGGAACGATCCCACCCCACTCTGTCTCCTCATCCCGTATTTCATCCCCCTTCATCCGGCTGACTGCGATGCTGCTGGGGTAGAATCCATATGCGTGGCAGGACAAGATCAGCGTCCCGTGTTCCTCTTTTCTGGAGACATGGACATCAGGGGGCTCTGGAATGGGATAACGGCGGAATTCCATGGGAATGGGATGGGGGTGAGATCTGCCCATGGAATTCCCACAGGAATTACCGTGTTTCCAAGTCCTCCATTCCCGAATCCCATATTCCCGCAGGAATTCTGCCCCCACCTTTGTGCTCCAGTGCTTTCCACCCATATCCAACAAATTTCTGGAGCTCTTCCAGGCAGGTGTTCTCCAAGTAATTTATTAAATACTCAGGATAGGTCCCTTCATGTTCCCAGCGCCTCTTGATGATCTGGGCAGCGCTGTCAGCTGCCACAAAGCTCCCAGATCCCAGCTCGAAGGAGAGGAAATCCTGCCCATCATAGCCTTGCCGATCAGATCCATGGACGCTCCCGTTGGACAGGAGGTCACAGCCATAAACCCACTGAATCGTGTGGAGACCTGGGATGGGGAGATTGTACCCATAGAGACTCATGGAACTATGTTCCAGTCCCTGGAGTCCCATTCCAACCCTGTGGAGTCCCAGAGGCTGATGGAGACCCACAGAGCCTCATTCCAGCCCCTTGGAGCCCCATGGATCCATGCCCCAAATCCATATATCCCATCCCAATCCAATGGATCCCCTCCCAGCCCAACAGTTCCCATTCTAGTGCCCTAGATATGCATCCCAGCCCTGCAGATCCCATCTCAACCCCATGGATTGCACTCCAGTCCCACAGATCCCCGCCAGCCCCAGCTCCCCCCACTCACCCCCGCTCTGGTTGTACCGGACCCGCAGCATCTCCAGGTTCCTGGCAGCCACATGCTGATTCCCTTCAGCAATCCGGGTCTGGGTATTCCAATATCCTAGTTCGGCTCCAGCCGCCATCCAAGGTGTCAGTGGCTCTGCCCGACCCCGCTCACTGTGGTAGCGTGTGATGGGGATCCCATCCAGGTATCCCATGGACACATATTGGGGGACCCCCAGGCCGGGCTCTGACACTGCCATGTGCAGGTAACGCAGGGAGTGGAGAACTGGGGGGACAGAGATTTGGGGGGTCTGGCGGGGTCATGGATCAGTGAAAGGGGAAACTGGGAGAGCTGGGAGAGTTGGGAAGGGCCAAAGAAAGAGGGGTTCAAGGGCGGTAGATGTGGGGTGGGGAGCTTCACAGGGTTCCTGTGCCAGGAAAGGGGTCCAAGGGTCCCCAGCATCCCCAGTACCAGCACATAGTGGCCGGGAATGAGGGTCCAGGGGGGTTTTGGCAGTGAGGAATGTGGGAAGGGGAAGGCTGTGTGCAGGGAAAGGAGAAAATGGGAGTCCAGGAGATCCCTGGGCCAAGGAAGAATGCGAGTCTGGGGACTGGGAGAGGTGGGATGTCCAGGAAAGGGAGTGCAGGGCTGTCCCAGTGCCCGGAATTGGAGGTTCAGGGAGGTCCTGGTGCCCATAAATGGAAGTTCAGTGGTGCGCGTTATCCAGGAATTGCGGTTCAGGGAGGTCCCGATATAGGGGGTCCAACTCACCTCTCGTCGCCCCCCCCGGGGCCCCCAGGAGCCCCAGGAACCCGAAGAGCACCCCCAGACCCAGCGCTGGAGCCATCGAGCAGCTCCGCTGCGGCCTCGCCCGGCCCCGCCCCGGGGCCCCGCCCCCAGAGCCGCCTCCCGCCCCGCGATTGGCGCCGCTCTTTCCTGCCCGCCAATGGCAGCCCGACGTGTCCTGATGTCACCGATCGCCGGGCGGATCCCGGTGCCGCACGTTGGGAAGACGCGAAATCCGAAGTGACCGAGGGAGCGCCGGGCGAGGAGGGGACGGGAGAATTCCAGGGAATTCACCTGGATCTCCCCCCGGATCCCTCGGGGATCTATCTGGGACCCTCCACACCCACGCACTGCGGGACCCCAGGGCCAGGATGTGCTGAAGTCCCGGGGCCCTGCGCTCAAACTCTGCCTGAAACCCACTGGGTTCGGCCCAAAGTGGGGGAAGCACTGGGAGCAGCGGATCCCGGTGCCAGTCACCTCTCCGGGCAGCCACCACTGCCTACCGCAGACCCTCATCCTCCCTCATCATCCCTCGGCTGCCAGTGCCGGCGGTTCCCCGGCAGCGCCCGAGGCCGGCGGGCTCCGCAGCGCGCCCCGCCCGGTGCTGCAGGACCCGCGACGCTCTCGAGGGCGGATGGGACGGACTTTGGGAAAGGTACCCAGCTTCACGAACCGGGGCGCGGAGCCGCAGCATGGTGCGGGACAATGATGCCCGAAAACTAGGCAAGAAAACAGTACTCCATAGTCTAAGGCCTATAGAGCAGGTATTTGTTTATCCGATGCCGGGAGTGAGGGAGAGAGCTTCACCACAAACTCATTTGTCCATTCTTTGCACAGTACTAACTTTTATACTTTTTTTACTTAACGTGCACATTATACTTTCCTAACCTTCATATTGTAGCATATTTTCTAATGACATGATTACGTAAGCCCTTGTAGAAAACGCGCGGTTTCTGCACCAGGTGGTCGTCAGCCTCCTGGTGGTGGTTTTGGATGAAAGCTCAGAAGTCTTCCTTGGGCTTGAACTTTCAGCCCTGTTTTCTTCACATGCTCTATAAGATTGTCTGCACAAATAGCCATGGTTAGCTTTTTGCAGTTAGCTCGTTCTGCTAAATTTGCTGATCTCCAAAAAGTGCTTCATTCACATAACCTTTTACAAAGTAACTACTTCTTTCCTCATATCCGCAGCTTTTGCATAACTCAAGCATTATCTTGTTGCCTCGGCATCAACAAAGAGACAAACGTGTAAGGGCCACAGAGAGAAATGTGTCGGGTGCCCAAGCGCAGCTTTGGAACAAGTGGTTTCCGTCTGTCCCGGATGTGACAGGCACAGGGTAACAAATTATCATCACTTGGAGCAGCCACAGTTTGGAGTCGTCACTATTTTTTAGCACTACTTTTTTAGCACTGCAGCTGTCTCCTGATATCCTGACATGCTCCCTCCCTAACTCTGGTGCTTACCAACAGCCCACGTGGGCTGTTATGTGAGCACTCTTACCAGTGTGCAACGTGTGCAGTGTGACCCACCCACCTCTGCGGGAAGAGCAACATCTGTGCAAATCCCTATGGATTTTATGTGAAAGGGCACCCTCGAGACACAGGAGCAGAATCTGACATTCACTGCTTTGAATAATGCCCTGCCAGGCCCTACAAGTGTGGTCTCACTTAGAAATGAGCCCATGGGAATTCAGCTGGTACTGAAGAGGGACTTTGGTTCTTGTCTTCCAGGCTGAGACTCAGGAATACGCATGGAGACTGAGATGCTTCTTGCAGCTTTGAAACACAATAATACCAACATTGGTCCTTATTAAACAAATGAGTGCTGCTTATTCTATAACTCACAGGAATTTAACTTCCTGCCTGTCAGCAGAAGCAGTAAAGTGTTGGAAGATGAAGCTTTCTTGACCTGTCAGAAAAAAATCTTGCCAGGAAACATCATTGAAGGCTAAAGATTCCTGTGGAAACCATTGGAGACAACTAAACTTCTGAAAGTGGGGGCATAAGAACTGGGAAAGTCCAGAATCAACCCGTGGAACTGGAGAATTGTCCTGAGTCTATCTGGGATCACATTGGTTTGTTCTCAGTCTCAAAATTCTGGGAACCTCATTGAGGTGAGGCTGAGGTTGGACCCTCTGCACAGAGGGAATCAGTTCCCATCAGTAAATCCATACTGGCAGCCCTGCTCTTTGAACAACGGAAACTTTTCTGGGTTCAGTTGCAGTTCATAGGATCCTAATTTCCACCTATTTTACAGCATTTCTCTTCCTCCCCAAATTAGTGGCAATAGAAATTGCAAGGAGTGCAAGTTCAGGGGAGCTCCCTTCCTGGCATTGGGGCTTCAAGGGGTCCTGGTGCCAAAAAATGGAGGTTCAGGGGGGTGCCGCTGACCAGAAATGGGGGTTTAAGGGGGTTTCGGTACCAGATAAGGGGGTAGAGGAGCTCCTGGTGCTGGAGAAGGGGGTGCAGGGAGGTTCCAGTGGCCAGAAGCTGACATTCAAGGGGGTCCCTGTGCCCAGGAATGGGAGTTCAATGATTTCCAATGTCCAGGGATGGTGGTTCAGGGGGGTTCCTGTGCCCAGGGGGTTCAGGGGTGTCCCGGTGCCAGATAATGGGTTGCAGGGAGGTTCCAGTGCCCAAGAATGGAGGTTCCAGGGCGTTCCTGTGCTCAGGTATGGGGGTTCAGGCGAGTTCCTTTCCCGGGATTTGGGATTCAAGGGGGTCCCGGTGCCAGAAAATGGCGGTTCAGGCAGGTTTCTGTGCCCAGGAATGAGGGTACAGGGGGGTCTCGGTGCTGGGGAAGGGGGTGCAGGGGGGTCACAGTACCCAGGAATGGGGCTTCAGGGGGGTTCATCTGCCCAGCAAGTGAGGTGCAAGGTGTTCTAGTTCCCAGAAATGGAAGTTCAGGGAGGGAATTGCGGTTCAGGGGGGTCCCGGTGCTGGGAGTCCCACTCACCTCTCGTCGCACCCCCCGAGGCCCTCAGGAGCCCCAAGAGCACCCCTAGATCCCGCGTTGAGGCATCGCACTGCTTCGCTGCCGCCCCACCTGGCCCCTTGCCCACAGCTACCGCTGTTCTCCAGGGGCGTTTCGCATTCATCCGCTCCAAGGGATCCCCCAGGACAAGAACCTCTGACGCTGCCTCCGAGGTGGTCACAACATGGGCTCCGACAGTGCCACATGCGGAAAGAGCCGGGAGGGGAGAACTGGGGGGACATGGAGACTGGGTGCTCTGGGGTGTCCATGGATTAAGCAAAGGTGGAACTGGGAGAGCTGGGAGAACCAGGAAGGGATTTCAGAGGGTCCTGAGGTCAAGGAAAGGGAGATCTGTGGGTGAAGTGACCCAGGATGGCCAGGAATGGGCGTCCGGGGGCCCCTGGTATGAGAAATAACGGTCTCATGCCTCTAAAATTTAATAAGTTTATTCAAAACCACAACCGGGAACAAAGGAGCCAGGGATAAGCCCAAGGCTCTGGGTGGCAAGGCAGACAAAAGCAGCGTGTGCGATGCAGGGTGCTCCCCTCACAGCCCGGCCGTCATCCAAAGCGCGGGGGACCTCGTACAAGACACCCGCACAGCTCTTATAGACAGTCCTTGCTCTCTGATTGGTTGGTTTTGCAATCCACCGCCTGATTGGTCCTTTTGCTCGACACTGGTTGGCTCGTTTCTAGGGCAAGTTCTGACCAATCATTTCCCCAAAGTCCCTCCCAATTGGTTGAGGTCTGACCCAATCAGAGTCCCGAAATCCCCATAACACCATGACTTCATCCCTGGAGTTTTCTGGAACCTGGCTCGGCATCGCCATCTTGGCAGCCCCCCCCTTCATTGATTAACACTGAACATCAATTAAATACAACATTTAAACCCAAACAATCCTCATTACAACATCCTAATCCACACTGAACATTAATTTCTTGAGCATTATTAAACCTGCATCATTACATAAGGAATAAATAAAACATTTGAACTAGGTAAACCTGACCATAACAATTGAACCCTTTAAACTTCATTAACATTTGAACTTAAGGTAATTTAGTAACGTAGTTTTAATAAACTTTTAAAATTTGTTTATAACACCCGGTGTCAAGGAAACAGGGGATCCAGGGGCTGGGAGAAGCAGGATACCCAGGAAATTGGGCGCAGGGAGATATTAGTGCAGGATAAGGCGGTGCAAGGGGGTCCTGGAGCTGGGGAGGGAGATGCAGGGAGGGTCCCAGTGTCACCGACACTGTGGGAAAAACAAAAACTCTCCAACAAAATTTTTAGTGTTAGAGAATGTTATAGATATATATTA
>VWPU01019479.1:0-40449 GCA_013398955.1 Callaeas wilsoni
AGAACCCAAACCCCTACATGGGTAAAGAAATAGGAAGGGCTCGTCTGTTGTCAGCTCTTCTCTATGACTCTCCTACACTGTGCATACCAGTTGATTTTTGGGTGTGCTGTTTACTGTCATTCCAGACAACCAGACTTGCTCATTTTTCCTTTTTTAAAATTCTAATCTCAGCCTCTCAAACAAAATGTGTGACTGTCTAGTAATCATGTCTTGTTGCTTTCAGGTATTATTTTCCTACCTATGAAAATGATACACTCCTGTGTACGCTGTCAGACAGTGAAGATGCGATAACTGAGGATCCAGGTGAAGAAGTGCCTGTTGTAAGCGAAGATGTATCCAGTCTGAAAGCTCTCAAACAGAGCAGTGTTTTAAACCAGCTTCTGTGTAAAGAGAACAATAGTCAGGAGAAATTTTGACCTGGAAGTACAGTGGCTGACCTTTAGTGCTTCTTCTGCAAGACAAGAAAAAATACATTCTTTCAATACTATTGTAATACAGTTAAACTCACAAATATTATTATTACTGTTAATGATATTAGATCATTATTATTAGAAAATACTAGAAATATTTTCTAATATTAGAAAGTGGATGCTAAATAAAAATTTAAGTGTTAACTTTGTTGGTTTATCTTCCTTTAAATTTTAGCTTAATTTTAAAATTGAATGCTTGATTTTCTGCTAGGATCTTCAAATACTGTTAATGTTACTTACAAATTTTTCATCTTTTTTTAATTTTTCCTGAATAAATAAGAATGTGACTTTTATTTTAAGGCCACCTTGTGAAAGGTGGGAACCAATGAGACAATATGTAAAGCCAATGAGTAAATCTTCTATGTATTATTGCTGTTAGAGAGCAGACATAAGATGTAATTCCTGGTCTGGTGTGTGAAGGAAATCTTGCCATTTTTTACCTTAGACCTTTTGGAAAATGAAAATAAATCTGTATATCTCTATTATTAATCATCAATATTTAAGACATATTGTGCCTATTCTGAAAACTATCTCAGAAACATCAGTAAAGCCTGCCCCATGAATATCTGACTGCATGAAAAGCTGCCAATCTGAAGTCTAAAAAAGCATAGGAATAATTGCAATATTGGTTGCATCAAAAATCCAAAGAATTTAAAGTAGATTTCTTGTGTTAAAGAATGACTTAGGGAATTGCAGACACATAAATCCAAATTAAATCCTAAAAATATCAAGTCCATAAAAGTTGCCATATTTCCTTTTAAAGTTCCCAAAGTGGCAGAAGGCCTTCAGCATGTCCAGAAAGAATCTCAATCTTGATAGGGTAAAGCTGCTCAGAACATAGGTCCTGCTAGGATGATCCAAACTAAGTACTCCTGAAATGTTAAGTTTCAGAATTCAGGTTTAGCTTTCCATAATATGTATAACCTCATTCAAAACTGTTAGTACATTCTTTTTTCTTCTTCAGGTCAGTGTTAGATCACTTGCTGAAAGTATGGAAGTCTCGGCTCAGTGCCCTCCCTGCTTGAGAAGATGCAAAGCTGTAGCTTTGTCTTTGCTCAGTCCTCTTTACCTGAAATTCCTTGCTATCAATAAGAGTTGTTGTTGTTTATCTTTGTATGGTGATTGTGACTTATAAAGCAGTCCCTGGGAGCAGGAGCTAAAGTGCAAATCTTTAGCCATGTTTTGCTAAGCTTCTATGTCCCACCTAATTCACCCTGAAGTCTTATTTGCATCGGTTTCTTTTCATTTGCATTGATCTGGTTTTCTCCTGCCATTACACGTCACCTTCTAGCACCTCTCTTTGCTTTCTCTTTCATATTTTTTCGTAGGCCTGGGTGGTCTAAGTTAGAACAGGATACTGAAAATGCACTGAGTAAGACAGATCAGCCACTGAACTGCAGAGCAAAACAGAGACAGAAGCAGTATGTGACTCTGTCAAGAGGAAATGGGATGGAAGAAGTGCAGCAGGTGCTGAGGATACAGAGAGAAAAAGGCAACAGGTGTATTCATGTTTGCATTGGTACAAAAATTTAGGAGGAACAAGCACAAGCCCAATATTTTTGAACTAAAATGTCCTGACCATCTTAAATAAGCTATAATCTGTACTTCTTGCATTTGTAAAATTCTTGATTTCATACAGTAATTGCAGTGGCTGTTGCTGCTTTTTTTCCCCCCTAATTTTTTCCAAGCAGGTATTTTCTTCCTAACTTAGAAATTTATTTCAGTCTTTGCTTTTTAGTCAGATTCTTAGCTGAGGGAATAAGAGTTAATGGGGCTTACATCAGTGATGTGTGTTGAGCAAAGGAAAAAAATCAGCAAAAGAACTATGGCAGCAGCAGCACACGAATGAGTTTTATGGCAAGCCCATCTCAGGAGGGCACATTAAGGGAAACATAAAATTTTACTGATATACAATAAAGTGAAATTGCAAAACATTTCCTAATCATAAAGAATATGATGCTGAGTCATTCAAATCCCTACAAAATGAAAACAATGTCAGCAACGTGAAATGACTGCTGTTCTGGTTCTAAGAGAAATTTGAAAAAGCAATTTTTCAGTGTAGAATTAAGAGACTATCTAAAGAGAAATTGTATAAATAACAGACTGGTTGTCTATTTTGAATAAAGAGAAAAAGAGACTTAGGAAGAATTCATAAGCAGTCTATAACTGTTCACTGGAAATATCAGGAACATGAGGAATCATGTAACAAACATTGAGTTTGTTACTTCAGTTATGAACAGGCAACAAAGTAAGTTTAAGTGTTTTGTAGGTTCACAGAGAGGGTTGGTTATGGTTTCTAGAATAAAAATCAAGCATTTTCATTTAGCACAATGATGCTTTTCATTTTGCTGGAGCATACTTATTTGTTCATATAATGCCCACAATTTTCTCTAGGCATTCTTGTCCTCTTATCGGTTTTAAAACTGAAGTTAATTTTTGTCACAAATAGAGGACACAGTAATGACTCTATACACTTATTAGGAGCAAATACAGTCTTCTAAAAAAAGAGCATTTTTGGAAGCATTGCAACAGAAATAATATAGTAGTGCCTTAATTCATGGAGTGAACAGAGTTCAGGTTGGCAAATGCTCTTAAGAGTCAAATCAGGAGAATGAGTGCTTCTAATTGGTATGAAAAAATCTATACTAGTTTAACTCCAATGAACATTTCTTACAATAATTCTTCCTAGCCTAAACCTGGACTCCTTGTACACATTCACTTTTCTGTGTCTAAAGCCATGTTTAGAAGGACCTGGGTTAAGGGAAGAAAAATGCTTGTGTCTGGGTGACTGGTAATTCTTCCTGCCCTTTTTACAAGTATCTTAAATTATGTCCTTGATACTTCTCCACACCACACTCAGTTTAGTCTGACAAGTCTGTGCAGACTTAATCTGACTTAAGGAGTTAATGGTTGTTGGCTTCCATTTAAGACACTGTTTTCTGTTTCTGTCTACATTTGCCTGGCATGCTGTGAGAGCTGTCAGTGTTTTCTCTTAGCTGGCTAAATGGTACCTGATGTGAGAAACACCAGACTAAGTCTCTGAAAAGTCTCTCTGCTGTTGTCCTTTCTCAGTGTCATCCCTGCCTCTGAATTCCAGTCAGATCTCTACTAGTGAGTGAGGTGTTTATTACAGTCTCTCTCTTTCTTCCATTTAACAGAGTGTTTGACCTAAATCTGACAGGAGACTGTGAACTGTGAGTAGAAGTAAACAAGGTTACCAGTGTCCATGCCCAAATTCAGGTCCAGAGCAGACAGTTGACATAGGCCTTGGCATCATCTACTGTCCACTGCCAATGAACAGCAGCAAATTTCACGGCTTTGCTCATGACTTGCTGCATTAAATGTTCTTGCATTGTTTGCATTTTACTTGTATGCGTACAGAGGGCAAAGAGAAACAAAGATCTCTGGAGGAAAGCTGTATTTCATACTGGCAACACGAAAAATACTTTGTTTCCCCAAGAGATTTTGTTGAGTCAATGCTTTCTGAGGCTTAGTTACAATACAACAACTGAAGCGTCTGTTGGTCAAATTATGCCCTTGTCTGCCTCTGCCAGGTATGTCAAACTTGATTCGATAACAGTTGTCACATGGAAGAGGTAATTTGTAACCTTAGAATGAATTACTGCTTCCATGTAGTAGTCATCAAAATCAGCTGCTGTAGAAATACGTGCAGCAGTGGTTGCATGTAAGATTAATCCCTTTTCTTCATGAGCATTCAGTGTGCTCTTCTTCCTAGTGCAGATTTTTTCCTTTCCATAGGAAGTTTTCTCCTACTAAGCTGTGCTGGATTTGACTTCTTCCACTAGGAAGGAATTTTTAGTTGCTTCTTGAATTGGATTTTACATCTTTTGCTAAACTCTTGCTCATGAAGATGCAGACAAAGTAACTATTTTAGAGATTAACATGTAACCCTTTAGTTGAATTCACATTTTATATTTTACATCCCTGATAAATTCATTCTCTCCATAAGAAGAGCAGGGGAATTAAGGATGTTTACAACTAAAAATACGTAAGTTGTGTTTGCATAAATTTAGATAGAAATAAAAGTATTTTTCTTCCACAAATGTACCTTGGAACACAATTGTCTCTATCTGGTTTACTACCTTGAGACTGAAAAGTTGACTGTCTGTAGATTACATACAGATCTAATGTCTAACCTTGCATTATAATTAATAAATGTAGTCTGTGGATCCTAGAGTCGTTCAGCTCACCCTAAAAAAGTGCCAGTGGCACATTTCTGGTATTACTGCTGAACGCTTATATGCTGCAAATATAATTCTCAGTATAAACAAATGCTGCAAAATTTCACATTTTGAGGGGGTCATACAACACATTTGTCTGTCACACCACATCACATGAGTGTGTAGTGAAATCCCTCAGAATAACTACAGGCAGACTTTTGGTATCATCTCCAGCCACAGCTTCCTTGAGTGTCAGGAGACTTACTTTTTATTTCTATGCTTTCTGGAAATAGCAGAACAATCTAGGAATGAATAATGCAGGAATTGCTAATTGCTCATTAGAGAGTTGGTCTTTGTAAACCACCTGCACAGCTTTGCAGAGCCAAGCACTGCTTTAACCTTTAGGTGGTTTTAGCTTTAGGCTTCCAATTGTATTGAGGTCGTTTTGTTACTTTCTGATGCATATCTGTGTCTTCACACCACTTACCGAAATACTGCTGTGGATCTTCGCAAATATTTGACCTGTTGAAATAGACTGGTTTTTGTTTGAATCTAGGTGAAATGAAGAGCAAATAAGCAAGGATGGAGCTTAGCATTTGTGAAGAAGGATCATGAACATGTGACAGTGCTTGCCTCCTATATTTTTACAAACAGTGATTTGCCATGCATTCTTTGACAAATATTGTTACTTCCCTTTGCCTCAGTTTCCTAAGCAGCAAGATTGTGATTATAGATAATAACTATCAGGAAGAAAACTGCACATAGAATATAGGATTCCAGTATATGCATGCAGCTTATCTGCATTAGTCAGGCTTTCAAATTTGAAATATTTAGTTCGGAAGGTTACTAGATCACAGCCAAAAGGGTTACTCATTCAAGAGGAAGAAACTTAATATTGGGATTACATTCCCATAAGGAAACAAAAGTTAAACATTTTGAAAATTACATTTTTTAAAAAGAAGGGTTACCGTCCAAATCAGATTTTCAGAATGTTTCTGATTTGCCTTCAACTGAGGTTTTCAAGTAGAGAATGTATATTTTGCAAAAGATCCTCTGCTTTTAGTCATGTTACAGATCTTCCAAGTGTTCAGTTGCAAACTAAGGAAAATTGTTTTCCTGTAAGAAAAAAATGACTGCATAGCATAGAGTACCCATGGTTCGCGTAGATGAGAGAGGATGTCCATGCTAGTCTGCTCTAGCCTTAAAAGGTATAAACCCATGAGTTTGCTGAGATTAAAGAAAGAAAATATATTGCAAAATACTGTGCATCCTTTCATTCATTTAATTGATCCACTGCTTTATAAACAGTCTCTATTTAAAATCCTAGCTCTTTAAGAAGGTTTCAACTGAAGGTTTAGTATTTTTCCCATGAAGTAGAGGTAGATAAGGTTTCTCAGATTCACTTAAGCTTGTGTTATTGCGTGTACCTTGCCTTTCCTTCAGTGTAGGAGTTTCTGATTAGGACAGGACTTCTTTTCACTATTGGAGCTGATACTTGGATGATACTTTCTTCTCAAAAGTTGCTGCAATGGTACTTTTGTTCATATTGTCATCTTAACTGGAGGCCTGAGTTTTTTAAATGGCCTTGAGCCACTCAGACAAACTGTTACATATCAAGTAAGCAATCTGTGAAAGGACTGATGCTGGGATCCATGCTTCAATACAACAGCATGTACCATTTCCCTATGGATGCTGGATTGTCCCTAGGGATCTTTAAAGATGAAGGAGATGTAGTTCCTACTGCCTCCTAGACTTTGGTGACACTGGGAAAGTTGTTTAAATGCCCCTAATGACTGATTTGAAACCAGTTAGATAGGATTCCAATCAATATCTAAAATGAATGTCAGCATCCTGTCGAGCAAAGATTTCCTGCTATTTAATTTTGTTTCTGGTTGGAAAAGAAAAACATTCCTTAATATATGTGACAGTGTTTATCCACTAAATTTTTTGGGGATTTTGTGCTGATTTGTACAGTTCTAGAGTCTGCCCTCTCTTGTTTCTACTGTTTTATTGCTCATCTCTTCCTCTGCCACCATCCCTCCCATCACCACTGGCCACCTCCCACTCCTCAGTCAGGTTTACCTTGCAGTCTTTTATCTGAAAGCTAGACTAAATCTTATTCCAATATTATTCCAAGCTAAGGATTTAGTAGAGCTTAATAGACGTGCAGAATGCCTCCTATGCAGACTAAGGGTTTTGCAGAGGCAGGGGAAGGTAGAGTGGTTAAATGTTTTGGTGTTCTCTAGTCATGAAGTAAAAGGCAAGAACATGTTTTCTGAGTGAACATGGGATGATCTATGTAAAAAGCAGTAGTTAACATTACTTGTCTTGCAAAAGGGTTTTTATTAAATCAATAATGAGAAAATATGTACTAATCTATTGGACACAATATTTGAGCATAATATAAACAGATGCCTGGTGTCATATGTTGTGCAGGCTGTAAATTAATGCTCTGATGGCTACAAATAGTAAAGGCATTCTGGATCTTAGGGGTTTTTTCTAATTTCAAAGAATCAATTAGTATTTTATGTCTTCCTGTGAGAAGGCTATATCCATTCAAGAGATTTGAACTTTTTGTCCAGGTATTTAGGGTAGGCACTGCTTTTATTCACTACTCTGAATTTTGATAGCAGTTGAAGTGGTCCTAGCTGAGACACATGGTGATAAGGCAGCCATCTGTTTAAAAAGGGGTCCAATAAATCGCATTTTCAGTGACTGAGTTAAAATACCCTTTATCTTTAGTTCCTTTCATTGTATTAATTTGTTTTATTAATTATTTTTCATTTACTTTATTTTTGTATCACATTATGTGGAAGACAGGAGGCTTAGAACCTGGAAATGGAAATTTAAGAAAAGGCAGAAGCCATATAATGGTGGTTCAGCTTGAGATGCAGGATTTCAAAAACTGTCAAAAGCATGCCAATAAATGCATTTTTTCCAGAATAATCAGAAATCTTGCAAAAATCTGAAATTAATTTTTTATTTGTTTTCTGAAATTAAACTTTAATTCTCAAGAATGGGAGACATTGAGAATACTAAGCACACAGAAATTACTAGAAGGCCTATTTAGAAAGTAGATGTAACTTGTTTATACTAGAATACCAAGGAATAAGCAGACCACCAGAAGTAAAGCCTCCCAGACCTTATGAATCTTTCCTAGAGATTTTCCTTCCCTTCCCACCTTCCTATTAGTCCTGATGTCTCAAATCTCCTGGAAGGTTTTGAGGGCCCTTGGTTTCCCAGGATTTCAATGGGAGTTGCCAGGAGTAGCGTTCAGATTCAGTCACCCATTGTATTCACTCCCATTGCTGACTGCTGCAGCCAGGAACTGCAATATGTCACACTGTAAGATATTTTTCTAGCGAGCAGTGCCTGTTTTTATGACAAAGAGCTGCACAAGTGCTTGCAAAGACACCAAGGGAGGGAAAGACACTCATTTTCTCCCCTCCTGTCTGCAGCATGTGAGTGGCACCATTTCTGTCCTCCTGTTCTGCAGCCAACTGGCAACTTGACTTGTCCAAAATTCACCTTTTCCTGTGGTGGTGGAAGGTAACGACCTCCCCATCATCCAAGGACAGCCAGAATAATGAGAAACCCTTCGGATTTCTTCTTCCAAGAGCACACTGTTTCTATTTACCCTTCTCTGTTTTGAGGCAGAACACATATTTTTATCCCTGCCTCATCAGGTCATGTAGGGGGTTGCAGGCAGATGGTTCACTGTCAGGCTCCAGATTTCTTTAATCCCTCCTTTCTCTTGAGGGCGATAGCTAATATGCCAGCTGAAAACACAACTAGAGCACTACTTACTGAGTTTTTTTGCCCAATGACTGCTGATATGGATGTTCATACATATGAACAGATTATTTTCAGTGAAATCTCTGAATTTCATGGTTAAATCCAAGTAAGGTTTTGGGTGCTTTAAAACTGAGTTAAGCAGGGTTCAGATTATTCGGTTTTACTCCACAGACTGTTTGTGGATTTTATGGTATTCTCTGAAGCAGGAATTGTCCCTCTAGGCTGACTGCCCTCCACATGGGGCTTTAGACCTGTGCCTGTTTTGGTGCCACATTCTTCTTGCGTCTCTTCTGTGGCAAAACATCCCTGAGACTTAAAAATATCTAAGATGACGCTGCCTGTGCAAAAAATGCTTTAAGCATTTTTAGGCAGAGAAAGGTGCCAGACCAAGTCCTTACTCCCTGCGCATCTGTACTAACTAGGTTCTTACATAGCAATTCCTCCCACAGCATGAAAGCAAGCAATGAACACATTTCAATAATTTAAAACCAGATGAAAACAACCTCCAGGGAAGACTGTGAGCTCCATATCTTACCTAGATGGAATTTCCGCAGCCCTCATACAGGTAATTATATGCTAGAGAGCATGGATTCGAACATCTTTTCTGCTGGCTCCCTGATTCCTATGCTGACTGGTTTGGGCTTTGTTTTAGTGTGCTTGTCCCTATGGACTAGGCAGGGAATGCAGGTAGCAGCTGGGGGTTCTGTATTTCATGGCAAGGGCAGGTACCTGAGAGTTACTGCACAGGAGGTTGTTTTCATCTGAGCTACTCGTAAGGGCCCCCGCAGCCCCCACACGTGAGCAGAGTGGAAGAAGGGCGCGGAGAAGCCGCGGCACAGCGCAGTGACCGGGGCTCCCTTGCTTTGGCTCAATGTGGCACTACACGGTGAGTTAACAAGCCTCAGTCTGGGGCTCGGGGCAGCCTTTTTGTTTCAATGCTGTTTAACTCCTCCAAGTCTTGCAGATGATTGCTGCAAAAGTAAAAAGCACACAACTGCCACAAGTTTGCCATTATTAGATTAACAAGCTGCAGAGGTCCCTCCTGTCCTTTTCTGTGAAGCGTTGCTGTTCTTACTTGAAATTGGTTTTGTCATCAGTGACAGATTGCAAACTACCTCACCTTTAGGAAGTTGACTGCTTTAGGCTCTGCATCCGTTACTGTCACTTAACACATTGAAAGAAATGTAGAAACAGCTGCTTCCATGGAACATACTACAAACTTCTGTGAAAAAATCAGATGTGATGTTTTGACAGCAAATATTGCTTAGCATGCAAAGCAAGTTCTACCTGGAATAGGCAAAACCGCTGTCATTGAAGTAGAAAGATTGAAATGTGCCAGCTTCCTGGGCTGACAGGAATAGTAAAGAGCAGGAATATTCAACCCTATTTTTTCAGGAGGCACAGACACCTTAGAAATGTGTGGCATGCACAGAGTCACACATGAAGGATACGTATTTGCTTTTCTTGGGCATTTTGGAAGCAGCCACTGGAGCACCTGGTTGGAAACCACAGATAGGACTCTCAGAAGAAATGAAAAGACTAAGTGTGTCCCAATTTCTGGTTAATGAGTGTTAGCAAGTTTTGTGCAAAGATATGTTCAGTCGTATAAAAGTTACATCTAGACTACAATAGCTAAATGGCTGAGCTGAAAGGACGGGAAGAGCTGTGGGGCTGAAACCCCTGTACCCAGCTGTGCAGTGCTTCATCTCACCATTCCTGCTGCATTGCTTTTTTGTAATGAAGTAAATGTTCACAGAGATGCCAATCTGGGTCACTGAACTCAAATCATTCTGCAAGCACTTCAGCCCAGTAATACTAAAGAAGAGCTCAAATGATTTTGAACCACTGATACATCTGATGATCTTTTATTCATTATTTTCTGTGCATTATTGATTTTCTCTCTTGCCTGTTTGCTCAAAGGGAGTTCAATTGCATTCAGGAGCTGAAAGTTTGTAACATCTGACAGCTGCTCTGGAGGTATCTCCTGATTAATTTCAGGAGATTTAATTCAGAATGTTAAACATGTTCACTGCTTTTCAGTGATCTGCTAACATCCAAAAGGTAAGATGTGGAATTGGAGCTACCCCCACCCCAAGGTTTCTGAAGGCAACACATGCAGAGAGAGCATGTAGGGGTTCACAAGTGTAGGCTTAGCGGGGGAGATGTTTGGAGCTTGTCCCCTCAGCCAAGCTCCCTTTAGTGTCTAGCATTTTAATAATTTGTAACTAATTTCCTTGGAATAAATTCTAGTCTCTCTGACTATCCAAAAGTTTTTCTTACAGGTAATCAGTTTGAGAGTTTGAGAATGCTTTTAGCAAATATTTGTATTTGTACTCAGACTAGTAAATCAAGCACATACATTATTATCTGCTGGTGGTTCTTTTTCCTTCAATGGCCTCATGGACCACTCAGCTCATTTTTTTGAGGACACATCAGACAGTCTCTCTCCAACTTGCTTGAGTGCAATGTAATTTAATGCTGGTCAGGCAATCTAAGAAGAGCATACAAGGCCACGCATCTGCATTTGCTCTTCTGGGAAATTGAAGGGAATTGAAAATTTCTCATGATATTTGTGCCTTTGTATTAGAAAGGCAGTTTATTCCCGCCTCAGAAGTTTGCTACCCAAAACTTCTGTGTTAGCACTTGGCTTCTTTTAGTGAAAGACTGAGGGGGAAAAAGGAAGATAGAAATGCAGTTGCATTAGATAAAACTGCAAATAGAAGGGCAAAAGCCGCCTAATGCAATGTTACAAAGTAACATTAAAAGTAACATTGTGGTATTTTCTGGACAGTTTACAGAAAGATGCTGGAATTAAGTTCCTAGTCCACTGTAGTGTCTTCATTTATCAATATGACTGTCCTTCCTTCATTGGAACAATTTGCCAAGCAAGATTTCTTGCAGAGCAAATTTTGAGAGTTTCAAAAATACAAAATCTATTCATCAGTCTAATCTACTGATATCTTTCTAAAAATACTTTTTGTATAAATGGTGTTCAGCCATCTCTTTTAATACAAAGAATCTTATCTGATCCTAATCAGGTTTTCCATATGTACAACTTGGCCAGTATTTTATATTAAGGGATAAATTAGCAAACAAACATAAAGAGAAAATAGTAAGCTCTCTTCTCTAGAGAACTCACTGAATGTATTTCACATGTTGGAAAAGAAGACTAATGATAGCCTTTCTTTCTACACTTGAAGGAGAAAAAGATGAATGTATTTATAGGACTGTTTGCTTATGAAAAAAGAAGTATTGAGGGAACTACTACATTAAAGGAAAGAAAGGATTTTCTTCTATTTGTTCCTGCATATTAACTTCTGGCTAATTTGTTGGGGTTTTTTGGGGAGGTTTTTTTGCAAGTTTCCTGTGACTCCATGTCAATGCTCTTTGTCCCACACTCATAAGCACCCCCATATGCTAAAGAGTTCTGTTGCAGTGCCATGTTCTTAAGGAAAAGACAGGATCTCTGGAGACCACAGCCCAGAAGTGCCCTGCAGGGATGAGCAGTGATTCCCCAGACTTGGTCTGGGTGAGATGACTGTTTAATGATTCATTAGGCTCTCACTAAAAAATGTTTGGAGGTTCTTGCTGTTTCATTAACCAATACAAGCAACATTACTACATTCTCGCTCTTGCTTCCCTCTCCTTCTTTCCTATTGCATCTTAATCCTATTCAAGTCCTGGGCTCCGAGCATCAGGAATACATCCATGTGTATTTGCAGAGTTCCAAAATATCACAAGCACCTTTTCTGCCTTGACTTAGGTCTGGTGTAATATAAAAAATACATGATAGCATTAGCTCCCAGCTCCTTCTTTCAGGCATTGGGTAGGTGTGTTCTCTCATCCTCCATGGCCAGTTATCATCAATTTATAATTAGGCTCGGCTACTTCACTGCAGGATTCTATACAGTTTTCCTGCCGGCATATAAATGATACTCTCTTAATACTCTCAGAAACCACATCCTTCTCTCCCTGAAGTACTTCATTAATGTATTACCCTCATGTTTTCTAAGATAGCCCAATTCTACACTCTTATGCTTACAGAAGCTGTTGAATCCTCCTAAAGCAGAGACTTCAGGATAGCATAACTGTAACATGAAGGCCTAACTCTTAAAGGCTGGAGTCAAGTGCAAACTGATGCCCTTGTAAGGAAAGTTGTTCTCCAGAATTACTTGGAAGTAAATAAGGCACTTGTCATTAAGGCTGTTCATTGGAGAGGGAGACAAGCACTGTTCCCACAGTTTCCAGCACTCGTGTTTGGGTGCACCTGAGAGCTGAGGCAGCAGTGCTGGTTGTGAGCATGAAAAGCATTTATAAGAATTACACTGCATTTCTTCAGATCTTTGAATTAAATATGGTAAAATACTCAAATATAGTGACAGTAGAGCAATATACACCGTAGGTATATGGTAATAAGCTTTGGGCAAGAGGGAAGGACACTGTGCACTATCACGAGAGAATCCCAGGCACACCTTCAGGATCAGGTGGAACCTGCTCTCCATCTTTGCTTACTGTGTGTCTGCTTGCAGTGATTGTTTTAGGATATTATACTGAAAACCTTTTTGTATTTCTAATACACATTCATTTGCATTCACAGGGGATAATGCTCTGCAGTTGTTACTAACTAGCTGCTGAATAGCCTCTTCCAAATAGAGATATTGCTCAACAGGAGCAGAGGAATTTGAATGAAAACCCATAGCTACCCAGTGGGAATGAGGAATAATTTCTTATCTTCTCTCTGCAATTTCTATGTCATTGAAATGTACGGGGTCTAATATGAAGCTTCCATTATCTGTGGAGGAAAAATCCTTGCTACTTTAAAATAATTGTGCTATTCTGCAAGGAGAGCTATGAAACCATGGCTATATTTTTAGGCTCTTTAGCCAAACATTTTTTTCTGACTTGACCTGGATCTGCTTTGAGTTTAATTTGGAAACCTTTCCAACTCAAAACACATGAGAGTACAAGTCTCTGGCATGAGACAATTCAGTAGAGAAATACCACATCACCTCCACATAAGAGCTATTGGGTGTGCTATTATGCCTTGCAGACAATCCTCAAGCTGTGCCAATTTTTTCATGGTGCCTGCATGTTACAAAGATTGTGCATATTAAAACTGGGATGGCCATTAAAAGATGTCTGTGTTAGGGAGAGGACAAGGTTAAGGTCTGCTAGAAGTTCGTGCTGACTAAACATCCTTGCTTTAAATCTTCACTCACAGTAAGAGGGTATGAAAGGGCCATTCCAAAAATACCGCCTCTGACCTCTGCCTACAGACAGGAAGTAGAGGTTAAAGCCTAACTTGTCAAGTCCTTTTTAAGAATCATTCATATACTAATCCCATTGAGCAGTCTGCTATGGTTGGAGACACAAAATGATCCACAGACTTGAGAAAAAGCCCTGATAACTGCTCAGGGCTGCACTCAAAAATTCATGTACAACAGCAGGGCTCAGTTAAATCCTCAATTACTGTGAATACCCTGAAAATCTGGCATTTCCAGCTATCAGACATGCAAGTTAGGGGCTCTGCACAGCCTTTTGCAGACTGCTGTTTTGCAAATCAAGCTCTACAAGGCTAGAAGCAAGTCAGGAAAACAAGTGAGGCAAGGGGCAGCCTGGATGACTGCTTGTGAAACCCTTCTGTTGGAAACAGGCTCCATGCCAGCTTCTTCTTTTCTATGATGTTTTCCTTTCAGGTTTGAGTCCACTGTCTACCTCTGCCTCTTTTGAAGATTTTTTTTTTCCTTTTAACATTGCGTTCTTGCTTCCTGGGGAAGCAGAGCCATGGGAGCACCAGCAAAAAAAAAAAGCATTTGTAGCTCCAGCATCCAGAGTTCAGGCCTCTTACTTCATTTGCTTTTGGATCTTCACACATATTCAAACCCCTTACAACCTCAGTCCCCACTGGCAGCAGTAGGTTTGCTAGTTCCCAGTTTCTTTGAGTGTTAGAGGTATTATTAGGGCATCATCTACGTCTGGAAGAGAAGGCAATTACTTTGAAACCTATGTAGCAATTGGGACCTAATTTCCTTAAAAAGATGGAATGACATTTTTTCTTTTTCCCTTAAAAAATAGGATCCTAGTTTGATAATGCCTAAGAAAGCTCTGAAACACTTGCTGAGCTGGTTGAAATAGATAAGCCTGAAATAGATTCTCTGCAGGCAGTTGCAGAAACTTGAGTCTGGAATATTGATCAGGTAAACTGTTGGAAAAACATTGTGAGGTACAGCCGTTTTACACAGTCTAACCTTGCCCATTCATGCTTCAAGTAACAGCCCAAAACAGCCAAGTGCCCACATTACTGTTAGAAGGAGACACTTTTTTTGGTTTTTTAAAGTAACTTTGTCATATTTCAGGCTGTACATCCACACCAGGAAAAGAAAAGGAAATTAAAACCTTTCTTAAGCCAAATCCCCCTCTGGAGAGCATCACACTGTGCCACTGGCCAGCCCAGACAGATCCACCCGCCACTGCCACCTGTCACCAGCAGCTTCCTGGGTCAGGTCATCCTCCTCGCAGCACCAAAGGTTGGGAACATTTCCAGTCCCTGTCAGAGGCTTTTCCACACACAGAACAAAAAGCCTTGTCCCGGGCTGTACCAAAGCCAAGCCTAGTTTTGAGTTTTCCTTTGTTTTCTCCAGGAGAAGTCTGACACTTCCCAGCTAGCACAGTGGAAGATGCACCGTCTGAATCCTGTTGTCTGGAGCCACGGCTGTGTGCTAAACTGCTTGTGTTTTCAGATATCTAATGTTAAAAAAAGACTATACATCTTCAGTAGACTATACACCTAAAGAAATGTCTTTCTTTGGAATTCATATGTATTTTGTAGCCCATTTTCAGGAGTTGAAAACTGCACGGAAAGTGAAAGGTACTGCAACTGCCGTGAGTGTTAGGTGCAAAACCAAGATTTCCCAACAGAGCAATCACAGGAACTCAGTTCTGGGGAAGAGCTTTGTGAAGATGAGGAGGAGAACATGGTCCTTTATGGCCAAGCAGAGACCACTGCCCCAGCAGCTTCCTCAGTTCAAAGCTGAATCTCAGGACGAAGGCTGCACACACAAGGCAGTGCACAGGGCAGCCTGATCAAGGCACTGTGACTGAGGCTGCAGCAAACTTCTCTATATCATGGAGATCTCTGGAAATTTGGCAGCAAAAACACATAGACAGTCAAATAAAATAAACACATCCTAATTACAGAGACTCAGAGACAGCTCAGATTTAGGTGTGTTAAGCCAAGTCTTCTCACGCTGCAACAAGGGAGAAGCTGATCCCATCTCTGTTCCTTGGTACAAACTTCAGAAGACAAGACAGTGACAGCTGGTTTGAAACACAGTTGTGTGTCTGCAGAGGTGGTTTCAAATAATTTTCCCTTTGGGTGAACAATTACCAAACAGATCTAATAATCTACGATGGGATCTTTAACAATCTGGTTCCTGTGTGTTCTGCCATTTCAGGTGGTCCAGTTTCTTTGTAAGATGAGGTATTTTATCCCAGGTCATACACAGGGTCACACAAACAACAGATCGTGGTTTTCATGCTGCAGCATCATTTCATTACCACTAGAATTACCATTAGAAAAAACCAAAAGACCATAATCCCTCTATTTCTCTGCTGATACAAACATTACCTTATGCTGGACAGGCCATTTGAGAAAGATTAAAATCAAAGAAAAAAATCTAAACCTCCATGTAACCACTGTAATTTGAATAACTAAACTGCACAAAATGTAATGCTAATGGAAACCCAGAGCAAAATTCAAACCATTTTTAAATATGTGCAACTCATTCCTTCTGTTCTGCCAAGTCATCATCAAAAGAGGAACACACAGACACACAAAATGATTCATGCAGGAAATCCAGAATACTGCAGAATTAATCTCTCTGCTGTGACAAGCGCATCCTAGTTTCATGTATTTTATTTCCAATGCAAATATCTTTAAAGACACTGCTTCCATGTTTTATCTAGGTTATTTGGTATGTAGCATGAGTGACATACCTTGACACAGGCAAGATTTGGCAAATACAGCACAATGTTTCGTGAATTATGCATTTCTGCATTACAGTCCTTCAGGCTGGAGATGTCAGTGCTGCAGACACTGTTTACACAGGAGCCAAGTTTACATCAAAGAAGAGAAGAAGAAGAAGAAGACGAAAAAGACGAAGAAGAAGATGAAGAAGAAGCAGAAGAAGAAGAAGAAGCAGAAGAAGAAGAAGAAGAAAATATATCGTATTCCAGCTTGGTACTCTTGGTACCTCACCAGTTTTTGAATTGCTACCGCAGTCACTCTCTGCCACTGATGGCCTGAAAGTCCCCATCACGTTTTTACAGGTTTTGAGCAGAATCCTGCAAAAAGAAAAGGCGATCATAGTGGTTTGTCATCAGCAACTAGGATGCTGCAGGGCTTGCTGAGGTACAGCGTAGGGCTGCCCCCTACTTACTGAAGCTGGTGTCTGGTTGCGAGGCATGAAAAAAACCACAAGTAATGAAGAAAATGTAACTGCATCTTAAAACTGATATTTGCCAGCATCTGTATCTCGATTTGAAATTCAATGCACTGTTAAGGAGAAATGAGTAAGCTGCAAGGCAGAGTCTTTCTGGGGCGTACAGTTGTGGGTGCTGGGCTAAAAGCAGAGGGACGGGGGAAGCACTCGCTTGCATGGGTACAGCAAAGCATGGTGCCAGCTCCCTGCTGCTGGCCTTCCCTCTCACCACTGGCAAAAAGGGAGCTGACACAAGGGTAGGCACAAATGCATTGTCATAAAGGACAAAACAACATTAATTTCCAAGGCTTTAACAAAAGTTTGAAAATATTCTGCTCATGTCTCAATGTGGCAGCTTTTTGCAATTAAAATCTCCTTTTTTGAGAGGGTAACTTTACACTCAGTACTAGGGAAGAAAAGCATAAAAACATAGCATGGATGCACCTGAATAAGACAGAAATTAAGCACAAGTTAACAGAAAACAGAATGGATTTTAAGTAGCATTTTAATCCACTTCTACTCCATGACTACATCTTTCGAAGGATTGGTTTGACAGCACAGAAATAAAAAGGCACAATATTTTTTAGAAACAGTACAAAATCTTTCAAAAGGTTTTCAGAACCTTTTAATCCTACTTTGGTGTTCTGACAATCTTCCTCAATTAAATACTTCTTCAGCATCAAAGATGTCATTGGTGCTCTCAGGAGCGTTCTGTGGCACTTCTCCTTCCAGCAACCACCATAGCGTTGCCCACATCTTTGCGCAAATTCTCTGCCAAATCCTGTAGGTTTGCTCAGCAGGGGAGAGAGGTATGAGCAACAGGCTTGGCTTTTGTTTGTCTTAGCTTTTTGAGTCATCAGAACTCTCCATGGGTAATTTTTCCAGTGGGTTTTGGTCTCCCCACTCCTTCTCCCCTTTGGTATCTGTCTGGACAATGCTCACTGCTACCTGTACCTGCACTATTGACAATAAATTTGATTTTAAAACTTCCTAATACTGCCAATACAGAAGTGCCTAACAGGTGTTTTTTCTAAAGTGCTTTTATTTCCACTTTTGGTCCCACAGCAAGTTTTGCTGACTGTAGTCTATGTTAACAGTAGGGCAAAAAAAATGGTAGGAAAGGTCAGGAAATCCAAGAGATGGAAGGACACAACAGTGACTCTACTAAAAGACTTTTTTCTGCTTCAGGCAGTGCACTGTGACTGGACAAATGGGAAACTGAAGATAAGTTAGAGGAGAAAAGGAAGGAGATTACAAAAATAAAGGCTGTTTCTACTTGGGGATGATCTCATATCTGAACAACTGAATTCTCACTTCCTTGTCCTTTGTCTTCTGCTTGTTACCAATGTTGGCTCAAAGAAGCCAGGAAGGAAACAGAACAAAACAATTTTAGGGAGATAACGCAAATATCTGAGAATGCTAGTAGGAGTCACCATTTTCCTTATTTATTAAGAGATTTTCAAAAATACCTCCTTAGTCCAACCTAAAAATGAAGGAAATATCTGAGGAAAGTTGGTGGTCTTGTGGTTGTTTAAAAGGAGCAATAGATACTCATTGCAGAGCAGTCATTTAACTAGGACTGCCTCCACACGAAGGAGATGCATTTCAGGCTCTGCCAAAACCAGGACTGAAGCCATTGACTCAGGACAGTTTGCTCAGGACTCAGTTCCTGCAGCTCGCTTTGGCTATGGTGGTACCTGCATGGCTGGTTACCCAAGCCTCTCCGTGGGTGTGAGCAGAGATAGAAGTGGGTGGTGCAAGGGGAGGGCTGAAGTTCAGCACATGTGCACAACCCGAATGCACCAGCTGCTGGCATAGCGGTGGAGGAAGATCTCCTCCACACAGGCGCTGTAGCCAGGAGCTTTGCTCCCAGAGGTAGCAGTCGGTGTGTGCCAGCCTCCCTGCTCTTACTGCTGCAGGGCTCTCTGCTTGCCCTGAAAATAATGAGTGGTCTCCTTGAAAATGAAACCCCCAAATACATAGTATTTCTGCATATACTTGCAAGGGATTTATAGGTAGTTTTAGCCTTCAGAGTTTGGAAGATGGAAAAAAAATTAAAACATCATGGGAGTTAGTTTCTAGATAGCTCACACAAAGGCTCGCTGGGCTCTTTGTTCTCATTGTCAAGAGAAACTAAAATACCTTCGGGTTGAAAATTAAAGAATATGGCCATGCCAAGCAGGTTATGGCATGACCATAAACAGAGAGCAGTGCTTTGCCAGAGAGGTTTTCTTTGCTTTTCTGTGGACCCATGCCATTCCACAGCAGCCAAAGTCCCTGCTCCCCAGAATGTTGTGATGCAAATGGCAAACATGGGCTTGCAGCTCCTCTAATTTTCAGGCAGTGGTATTAGCCAAGCTGGAAGATTGAAATGGCAAGCCGTGAGTGAAATTAATGTATTGTGGTAGAGGAAAAGCATTCAGGCTGCCTTTAAGTGCCATGCATAAGTAAGACACCATTCTCTCCCTTCTGCTTAGCAATTCTTTTTCTTTATACTCCATTTATGCTGTATTAAGTATTTATAAGAGATCACTTTAGATCCCCTTTGCAGTCAGCATGTGTACGTCAAGACTCATGCCTATTTGCTGAGGCTGTACAGCCAGGGAAACACACTGTGGGTAATTGCTGCTGTGAGGGTTTTGACTGAACAGGTAAAAAGTGCATAAGTGGCTTTACAAAAAAAGCTATTTTTGCATCTGCCCTCTCTTATGTATGCCCAACTCAAATTCATTTCACTAAGAATGCTAGCATGTGCTTGAGAAATAGGTGTTAAGCAGGGGAGAACCAAGTGAATTTCTTGTTTTGTAACTGGGAAATTACTTTCTGCTCATATAAAGAGCCAATGTATGTGCTGAGTCTGCGAGGCACAGCATGCAGTGTGGTACTGCACCCTGTTGGTCTGTGGCGTTATGAAAGCCCAATTGCATTCTCAGTACAATGTGAGGCAATTTCTTTTATATTAAACCTTTATTTCAGCCAAGCTGGTTCCAAATGCAGCGTAGGGACAGATGGGATAAAAAAGGAAACTCATCCTTGCACAGACAGTGTAACCTACAAAAGTGAGAAGAAAAAGTTGTATTAGAAAAGCAGCTGTGATTGAAGTGTTTTCACTCACTAGTTAGTGGGTGGAAGCAACAGAAAAAATAATCAGCAAGCGAGGAAAAGGAAAGCAGGTTTTCATGTTACTTTTAGGGAAGCAAGAAGGATGTTTTAAATCATTAGAAGAGTGACTCAAAAGTGTGGCTCATGTGGTTCAGATGTCTACGAAAGAGTGAGTTCAGGAGAACAACATTTTGGGAACTTGGTGCCAAAACTCAAATTCCAGAAAAAGTAATGAAGAATGTGCCTGATTCAGTCTTATTTCCTGAGTACATGGCTACTGAACTAATTTTAGCTCAGAAAGATGACATCAAGGTGGCCTCCCAGCAGACGAGAAAGAGCAGGCATCCTGGAAGGGGGCCAAGGCAAAGGATTCAAGTGCTGAGGGGCTGGCAGGCTGTAGGAGGCAGCGTGTATATGCAGTCAGAGTGCCATCATGAAGCAGACAGCAGGATTAGGGACATCACATCTTACAAATCAAGCCAGGCAGAGAGGTTCAGAGGCACATCCTTGGTTAGGACACTCCTCTGCAGAGAAGCCTTGCCCATGCACCCTGCTGATCATTTGGTCATATGCTTCTATGCCATTAGCAGTGTTTCATAGCTGAGCCAGGAAACAATGCATACTCATCGGGTAGTCTTTGCCCAAGCAGCCTGCAAAAGTAACTCATCCTGCTGAACCACTGACTCAGTGTTCACACAAGACTGTAACTTCACATAAGTCATTGGTCTTAAAGCTCTTTCTCCATCCATTCCTACAGGTTACCTGTGTTGTCCCATCACCTTCTTGGAGGGGACTTCCTAGTGAATGCAGAGATCAGCCAGAGGTTGTTATGTCCTTGCTTGCTCCCATCCTACCGCCCTTTCTCCCACATACAGAGAGCTCCTGGTCCTGCCTGGCCTTCTCTTTGATCAGTCTTTGCCTGAATGACTTACCCTAAGGCTAAATAGGATAGAAATAAGCACCAAAGACAAGCAGCTGGTTACAGTTGCTTCTGGACTAGCACCTTAAGGGAATGGGGTTTAGGATGTGCATTTGGTGAAACCAGAGTCTTTTACTAGTTGTTGACAGTGGTATTCTAAATCCAATGCATTGCAACAATATTAGAAATTATGTGGAGATAGGATTGGGTTTTTCTCTTTAAGACACAAGTTTCAGTGACTCTTTGTCTCATTACTTCCTTGGAATTTAAACTAGGGTGCAGTACAAGCTGTACATGCCTGAGCATCCAAGTACCTGCTTGTCACATAAGTACATGACTTGAGATGACCTGCTGTGACTTTCCTTGGGTGTCGCATTCCAGGTAGGGTTCCTACCAGTCCAGCTCTTCTGTAACAGACCTGGCTGTTTCTCTCCTCACCTTTGAATGCAAAGCAGCCCTTGGACTGGGCAGATTTACAGTGTTTAAACCAGCCAGGAAGAGTGTTTGTGTCAGCAGCTGTGATCTGCTGTTCTACAAAGGCTGACAGAGCTCAACACATGCATATGGGCAGGAGCCATGCCTCAAAGGCTGCATATTTAGTTACTAATTTCTATGTGAAACCTCAGCATTTTCTTGCTCTCATTTTCTCTTGCACTTGTGTGTAGCCCCCAGCAGGAGACAGCTTCATCCCAGCAGCCATTTGTCACACAGTGAAAGAGAGCTGCCACTGCCCCAGGCAAGAGGCAAGGAGGGAGGTGAGAGCCAAACACTCACCCCAGCCCTGGCTTCATGCACCCACTGAGAGCAACTCGTTTAGGAACATTGCAAGCAATACATGAAGAAAGCCAGTGCAGCGAGAAGGCCACAGTGTTAGAGCAGCCGTCAGAACCACCCCACCTTAATCTGCAGAGGGGGAAAGCAAATTCAGTGTGAGGTAGAGCAAGCTGTGATGAGGTTCACATGTGCACCACGGCCACACAGAGAAGCAGGTCAGGCTGCAGCCACAGAAATAAAGCCTCTCTAGAGCCCAGCTGCCCAAACAGAGCTGGCTGAAAGCTGCTGGACGCCACAGGGCTGTGTGCTGCCAGTGGAGACTAACAGGCAAACAGACTGGGGACAGCAGGAGAGCAGGCAGCGGGATGGCCACAGCGCAGCAGTGCCTCTGGGCAGCCCTGCGAGCTGCTGAGCTCCCACACCAGCCTGATTCAAACCTACACCTCTTCACCTCTCCAAGGGCAAAGTCCCTTGGCTCACTAGACTTGCAAAGTGACAGAAACATGGACTGTTCCTCCCAGTCAATACCCCAGGAGCCATAGCAGGAACCGCCTCCTCCTGCCTGCACCCAGCAGGCACCAGCTGGCCTCGCAGTTGCATGCAGAAAGCAAAAGCAACCGTCGCTGCCAGGCCCAGCCCAGAGCAATGAGCGAGATTTTCCCGTGTTCTCTCCCGTGCTTTCGCAGCCCTCAGCCGTGTGTCTCTGCTGCGGGGCCGTGTCTGCCGGGGCACTGCCTGCCATGGCACCCACCTGCCTGCAGCCAATGCTGGGAAGGGCCAGCACACCCAGAAAATCCCTTGAGAAGTCCCCCTGGTTCCACACTGAAGCAAGAGCATGTGAGCTCCTCCCACCCTCTGTAATTATTAGCCAGACAGGACTTTACATCTTCCCAAACTAAGAGCTAGCTTGAGGCAGAGCATTGCCACTCTGCTGGGCTCACAAGCAGGAGATGGGACTTTGCTCGAAGGGCTTCCAGCTATCCCTGGGGTAGTTTGGTATTCAAAGAGTCTTGACGGATAACTTTACAAGGGCCAATGCCGATAAAACCATGCAGTTTGATGGCTGAGCCCTTGGCCTTTCTTCTGTGATGTCTATATCTGTTCCCTTGCCAAACATCACATTTATTGGGTTCAAACTAAGGGTAACAGCAGGTATCCAAAGTGCATAAAAACAGAAACAAAGCTTCTGGGAAACTCCCCAGCTTCGGTTCACTTCTGCTTTAGCAGGTGCAAACAGCAATATTCTCTGTTGCCTCGGGGCTGGATTACAGGCAGAACATAATGAGTTCTGTGGATTTGAGGAGTGGTTTAACCTGCAAGGAGCAGGCAAAACCTTCAACACAGGAACAGAAGACTGGAAATGGTGATCCAGCATCGTAACTCTAGCCTACTACTTTTGAAAATGAGAAATTTTAATTTTCATTTGACAAGCTACCTGAGACAGGCAAATTTGCTGAAGAGCAGTCATAAATATTGCCATATTTCAAACCAATGAGAAGAGGCTTACTCTTATCTGTTTTCGGTGTTTTTCATATATTCATCCTGAGATATTTAATACTGTCTTTTCTTCCTGCGTGAGCTAATCTCTGTCTTTCTGTCCTCCTTATAACATGTAAGAATATCAATCACTTATCCTACTGTTCAAACTGAAAAGAAAGAAAATTTAACTCTATTAAGGTGACTCATTATTTTACGGCGTCACTCATCCCTGGTCCCTTGACAATGAGAATATCAAGGCAAGGTTTCAGCCACTTCATCTTCTTCAGACCCCCCTAGAGATGTTGTTATGAACACAGCCCTTCTTGCTTTATTACTTCACTATAACAATGCTGCAGCAGTGCAGCCAGACAGAGGGTGACCTCCTGTGATTAGCTTGCAGATTTGCAGGGAAATCTGGAAAAACCTTGGGTTTTTAAGAATTCAGAGTTTGTCTCCCTGCATTACATTCACCAGGTGTTTCCCTGGTGGTGCCAGCAGGTTTCATGTGGCAGGCAGACATTGCTGGGGACCATGCTCCAGGTTTGCTCAGGACTTGTCATTGGGATGGCTGAGAGGCAAGCTGTCCCCCAGGAGTTCTGGCCCAAATCTCCATGACAACAGATTTGGAATGGAGACCTGGCATGCTGAGTGACAGAAGGTCACTGCAGAAAAAAAAGCCAAAACAAAACAAAATAAAAAAAAACCAAACCAAACCACTGCCAACAACAACCAACAACCAATCAAACAAAAAAAAAACCAAAACAAAACAAAAAAAAAAACCCAGAAAGGTATAGGAGGAGGAGAAGAGCAGCTGGGAAAGAGATCAAGGGGCATCTTGCAGCATCTTCTATCATATTGCAGTTGTGAGTTCATTGGCTCCATGTGCTGGGGCTTTTAAAACCATGTTGTAAGAAGCAATTGCCATATAGAAAAAAACCCAGCCAAGTCCTGTGTATTTCTATATGTTACTACAGTTATTTTTTACTGTAATAGAGAAAACAGAGAGCAAAAATACATTTCTTGCCTCATGGATCTTGTGATATAAAGTCAGGATGAGAGCCAAGAAGGTCTGGTAGGCAGACAAAAGGAGAGAGTACTGAGCCCAGTTCCTTATGATCCATTTTTCAACATAATTAATTTCTAGCTGTGTTTTCTAAGGAATTGGAGCTATTTCTAAGGACTTGCAGTGACTGCCTCTCGTCCTATCCTGTCTTCCCACTGTGCAAAGGCTCCTGAAGCCATCCTGCTATTTTTACCAAATCTGCCAAATAAGTAGAAGTCTCAAAGATCTTTAGTTCCTACAAAGGTCAAAAAATGCAGGTGACTGGAAAAGAGAGCTGAGGAAGTGCCCCGGAGGAGGAGAGGAAAGAGTAGCTCAGCCCTCATCCACTGCAGGAGGCATGGCTCTGCTGCGTGAACAGCATGTGCGCACTGGCACGACGGGCAGCACACGCGGAGCTCTGAACCCGACAGAGCATATGTTGCCTCTCGGGCTGCCAAAAATATAAAGGCATGAGAGGAAGATAAAGCACCACAGTGAGGAATTAGTGAAAACATGATGTACAGAAATGAGGGAACGAGTAAGAGATACAGCAGAAATCTGGCCAGTGTTACATGAGAGCAAGCACAGGGATGGTGAGCAGGTGACCAGGATGCGTGGAAGGATCATTTGAAATTATCTGTACGAAATAAACTTTGTCCACAGAACAACCACTTGGAATTAACTCTTGTGTGTTGATGTAACTGTGCACCTGGGAAAATTGCTGGGTTGGAAAACATGGCAACCTTGGTCCTTTTTTTGGATGGAGGAGAGGTATAACAGAGTCAACAGCAAAAAACATTTGCCCCACTAGTAAGAAATACCTTCAAGGAAAGGTGAGCCTGTTGTTCACTGAGCCTCTCTCCCATTTCCCTCCTGGGATCAATGCTAAAATTATTGAGCAGTGTAAGTGCAGTGAAAACATTTTGGAATGCGCTCTGACCCTCACTTGCAGAGCCACTACAGTCGAATATGTGTGCTTCCAGCATTCCTCCTGTTCCACATGCACACACAGAGCTCACTGAAATGCTTTGTTCAGGCTGTGATCCACCTGCAAACGCTCCCAGGCATCTGCCTCTGACAAAGATAAGGGGAGTTTTCCCACAGGTATGTCTGCCATTAATAGTGGTTATGAAAAGACAAATAAACCATAAATATTTTATCTCTTCTGTGCACCTTCATTCTCACCCGTTCATTGAGAAAGCAATAAATCCGATGTTCACTGCTGTAAGCAGCCTTAGATCACACCAGACACCCACCCACCAACATGGCTGTCACAGTGCATTCCCTGTGCAGTCCCTGCTCATCCTGTCATTCCTCATGAATTCTTCATTAGGTCACAGTTGTCTCTAATGAGTGCTAATTCTTTTTCTTGCCCACACCTTCTTAATGTGACACATGAACTAGGAAGGCTGTAAGTAGAGCAAAGATAAGTGCATCCTTGGTTATCTTATTCTGAATAGAAGTGATATCATATACAAAGTAAGTCCAAATTCTGATCATAGTTATTCTTGAGCAGTTTCATGAGAGCCAGTTGTATTTCACATGGCAATTGATAGTGGGATTAAAAGCAAGAGATTTACAGATAAAAATTACATAGTTCATTGCATAAGGTAGGAGTTCCTACAGAATATTTTATCAAGGAATATTACTTTACTCCACAATGCAAAGAAAATAGCTCTGCTGAAAGGTTTCTGAGGTTTATGAGGTTTATGTTCACTTACAGATGAATATATTTGTTGAGCATAAATGACTATGCTCCAGAAAGTGCCGTGCACTGCCAAAACATTTTTGATCCCACAATAATTTTGTCTGATCATATGGAAACCATTCTTAACTCCAGAAACCTGGATGCCATATGGGCAGGCTGCCAGTCAGGCTAAACCAAAGATATTCTGTCCTTGGAGTGGGAAAGGTACATGGTTCGCAGAAGCTCTTAGAAAAAAAAAAATCAGCATCAGGAAGTATCTTGGCCAAGAGGAACTTGGCAGAGCAGTATTTTAGCTTTGCTGAGGGACTGTGTATGCCCATTGAAGCAGTAACATCTGTGGAGGAAGGGCAGAGCACCGGGATACAATGCAGTTTTATGGCAGCACTGCTTAGTCAGGGAAAGAGACTCCAAAGGGAGCTGATGCAGCCAGCTGGCCGGCTGATGAATGGAGTAACGATTGTGGAAGAGATCAAAAAGCTATCAAGTGCTCCATCTCTCCTATAATGAATTTCTGAGGATTAGTGAAGCTTGCAGTTGAAGTATATAAGTGTGTTGTTGGGAAATATTGAGCGGTTTTTTGCATCCTTAAATAATTAAAAATTAATTTGAACTCATGAGCAAGCCAAAGCAATGACAAAACTCTGAAGAATCTGAAATTTGGCATGAATGAAGGGAATACAGACAGAATACTGTGCTTTTGTTCACAAAATGAAGGCAGAAATTCAATGTATTTTCTATTGGTATGATGGATTCCCACTGGATTCAGCTGTGCACCTCATGGAGTTGCTCTCTTTGCAAAGCACAGCAAAGCCTATTTTTTTGCAGTGAAATGTGTTGAGTACGCAGCAAAAACAGCACCTAAAGATATTTATTTATTTATTTATTGCTCAGGTTACTGAATTTTGTATTTTGCCTTCACTGAACTCTATGAGATTTATTAATTTTACTTTCATTTACCACAGTTACCAAACAACAGCAATTATAGGGGCACTGTCAGGTGATCAGGTCCAAAAGTGTTAATTAAAAACATTTCTAACCTTTCACCTCTCCTTGAACTTTCACGGGTAATTTCCATTCTTAAAGTATTAAGCATTTACCTGCTTAAACCCCAAAAATGTTCTTTTTTTCCTACTCTGAAAGAGCCCTTCAGAGCAGAGAAATTACTTCAGCAAAACCATAAAATTGATTGCAAAGTCATTATGTTAAATGCCTACCAAAACACAGAGAAATATAATTTTTTTCCTTATGTTTTCTAATATCATCATGGGTGTTACATTGGTACTACAACAACGAGCAAGGCAGTTCCAGGGAGCACTGAAATTTCCATCTGGCAATGGTCCTTCTGGTGTGTATTATCTTTTAAGATGCTTTCCTGGCATCTACCAGCTGCCTTCGGGAAAATTTATATGCTACTCTAGTTTGTTTAATTTCTCTTCCCTGCTAACGTGCCTTTGTTATTGCCGTGTGGAGTTCGTTAACTGCGCCAGGAGATGGCAGCAATGGAAACCACTTCGTGCCCTCCATTCATAAATTATCTTTCGTGCTGAGCAACAGCAACAACATGATTCTCAACCAACATTTAAAAATTGCTTTGAAAAACCAGGCAAAGCAGACTTCACAGTTGTAGACACTGAAAGACATGAAAAAAATAGAGCTATGAAATGTGAAAGGAACTATAGGGTCCCTTCCCAGGATCTGAAGGTCATTTTTTCAACACTTAAGTTGCAAAGGCCATAAATAGATGTCAATAAATAAAACTGTTGGAAGGCATGACTTTCCCAGGCTACCATGACCAAAAAAGTCTGAAGTAGCTTTAATTCATCTTATCTTCATGGCATGGAATAGAAAGCATTTGAGTCTGGGGCAGAAAAAAATCATGAAGATCAGAGATGGGGTTTGGGGCTGCTGGACTTTGACCCATGTCTCTGATTTGGTGAGAAGAGACTCAGGGAGCAAGCTGCTTATTTAACTGTTTTTATAATACAGGTGAAGGGACATGCAGAGCCAGACAGAACATCTACTTAGGAGAAACGAGTGTTTACACAGACAAATTACCATACATATTTCCCACAGGACACAAGCATTATTAGACCTGTTACAAACTTTGTCAGCAACCGCTGAGGAAAAATAGAATCTTATTTACCCTTCTAAATACAGACCAGTCTTCAGGGCAATACAGCTGCTAAATTTACTGGCATGGATGCCTGTGTTACAGTCAGGATTTATCATGCATGATAAATGCAAAACTGTCTCAGCTTCAGTGACAAGCTTTTGTTCCAAGCAAATGATTTATTTATTGTCCAAAATTATGAGCATGTGGGGAAAATGAGCTTCTTCACCAGGGGGTAAGGTTTGTGTGCTGCTGAGCAGAAGGACTAGTGGAGCTGGGGGCTGTGGCAAAGTCCCAGTTCTGCCCTGGTCCATGTCTTTCAGCATAGCTAGGACAACCCTGGGCACCTGTCCCCACAAAGGGTTAGGAGGCAAAGGTTGATAGTTACGCGCTCTCCTGAAAAAGAATTGGAGTGGTGAGAAAAGACACAGCTCCTTGTCACATTTCCTGTTGAATTTGGGGCTGTAAGTTGTCTTGCTATCTCTATGAATAAACAGGAACTCCCATCCTGGAGAAACATGTGCTTTCATCACCAATGTATCCTCACAGAAAAGTCTGTAACACTTAAAGCTTTGGCTAATTGCTTGTTTTAATGAGACAGAAAACAAAGTAAATCATGTTTGTGGAAATCAATCTCTCCTGCATTGCACTCTTTCAGTTAGTGAGAAATTAGTTGTGACTTCTAGAAACAAATGATGTTCTGAGGTTTTATGGGGCTTGCTTGAGTTAAAAAAGGCTAATATTGCCAGGAGGAATACATGGGTTTTGTAGCTACAAGCCACTTCAGCCATGGTAGAGACTTCCAAGCAATTTTGCCTTCTATAAATTAAAGACCCACAACCCTCAGGGTGAAGGGAGCTTTATTGCAAGAAAATCTCACTTATACTGCTCAGAGGTGTCCCCTGTGCAACCCAGGTCAGCGATTATTTTGATGTAAAGCAAAACAGTCTAAAAGAAATGCAGATCAAAAGAAGCCTCCTTTAGTTATATAAAAACCTGTAATTATGAGGTTAGTTGATTTTCAGAACAAAAGATCAGAACCTCTGGGTTCATTCATAGTTGAATATACTTTGTGACTGAGAGCACATGAGGAACATGGACTTTTGCACTGTGTTTAGTTAATTGTTCCTGTGGTTAGTTTGTATGAGAAGCAGTCTCCCTTATACACCTCAAATGCAATTATGTCCTATTACTACCTGTGTTAAAAATTTTATTACAAGCTACAGTGAGTATTCATCCTGCATGGGTCTATAATACTCTAATATGTAAACGTGTTTCTCTTCCTTATTTCTAGCTCCTCAACTGCATCAAAAGGCAACGTGATTTATATTTTCAGCATGTTATCCTACTGGTTTTAGATGGTTTTAAATAAAAAATGGAAGGGAAGGTACAGGCAGCTGTATGTTGTTGATCTATAGGGTATGCCTCATTCCTCCAGCCCTAATTATATAACAAACAGACTAGAGACATTTAAAGATATTTTGATAATCCTAGGTACAATAATAAATAGAAAAATTCTGTAATGCAGGAAGAGGAAAACAGTGTCTAACTGCCCTCTAAGCAGATTTTCTTAATGCTGATGAAAAAGGCTGGGAGAGGTGTGGTATCACAGAGAAGCATGGAGGTCCTGGGCAGCAGCATCCATGAGAGGCCTGCTCTGGCTTTTTTGCTCCATCGGCCTTGCCCTGCAGGAGGAGGAAAGGGCACTGGGAGGCTTGTGAGCGCCAACCCTCTCCCTGCTTCAGTGGGGATGCTGGCTGCCTTTATAAGTAGAAACACAGAGCATTTCTGTGAGCCTCCTTTAAAAATGAGATGCCCTCTGAAACACCTGGATTTAGAAGCAGATTTATTATACACACTGGAATAGTGATTGGCTCTCACCAGTGTCACCAGGCAAAAGGGAACTTTCTCTAGATTCAGTAGTGAAATCTAATGAAACAACAACCACCACCAACCAAAAAACCACACTAAAAACCCAACAAAAAATGACACAAATGGAAAATAACTTCACAGCATGACCTTGTCCTGCCATGTCACTTGATCGACTTTCATAACCACGACAGTAATATCTTACACAACACAGTACTGTATTCTATCTCACAATATCTTATCTTTTCTATAATAGCCTTGTTCATATTGTTTTCAGTCCTGACCCCACTGTCTCTGTCCAAGAAATAGCAGGGAGACTAGTGGAGTGGAGCTGCTGGATGTAAGGACACCTCTAAGCAGGCCTGATCCTGAGCCCCCCACACATGCAGGCTGATGTCCCAACCTGGCCTTAGGCTGTCCCCATCCCCATGGAGGTGCCTGATGGCTGGGAGGAGGGCTGCCAAAAAGGCAGTCAAGGTCTGAATAGGGCTTTAGTGCTGATCTTCTGGAGATGAGGATTCGGGTTTTAATGACATTACCGGCAGGTGTGGTGAGGTGTTGGCATCAGTCTGACTGGTTTAGGATGCTGACCTCAAGGCAGAGGAATGCTGCTGGCACTACACATTGTGATTACCACCTCAACGAGGCAGCTCATGAGGCACCACATCTCTGGATATTTCCGCTGTGTCTCTGCTACACTGTTCATGACACCCTCACTACAGGGCATTTTGAACCCCCTCAGGGACAGGGATGCAATCCCTCCATGCTGCTGCCTGCAGGGACAGCCATCAGAGGTGACAGCACAGAGGCCACAGGGGAATCTCTGGGTCTGCAGGCACACCGTCTGTTTGAGAGATGCCACATCCATGTTCCTCAGTGCATGATGAGGGTCCAGCAGGCACTATGTTCAGTATTTTTCTCTCTTATATGAGGAAGTGAGCTGCTGGAGGCAGATCTCCCATGTGGAGTCACACATGTGCAAACACTCAATATGAAACTGATGCAGGGACACATATTTTCTTCTCCTTTTTTTTTTTTTTTAACAGAGTTTCCTCTTTCTATTTCTGTCTTAAGGTTCTTTTGCTGGGAATAATCAGGAAGACAGCATGTTTTTTACCCACAGACCTCAAATGAAATTTGGTATTTCTGACAGCAAACGTGTGTATTTTCCAAAAGTTTCTCTTGGGGATGGATGTTTACACAACACTTCTTATGATAAAATTCTGCTTTTCTTAAGCAACCTGAAAAAACTGCTCACGTGCTGTAGAAAAACCTTGAAAGCATGGGGACAGCAGGTGCCCAACAAGACTAAGTTTGTACTTCTGCGTCCTCTGGTCTGAAACATGCTTGAGAGCAGATGGGATTTGTGTGGCAGATAGGCACATCAGTGCAGTGGGCGTGCCAAGCATGGACCCGGGCCAAGGTGACAAAGCTGGGACATGTGGCATAGGCGATTGACGTGGCAGAAGTATTGTGGCTTGTCACGTGTCAGAGTAGCTGGTTGTGAAAGACACTGTTTAAACAAACTGTTGTGTATATTTCCATGTCAGTACCTGTCTGTCCAGATTCTTAATTTTAAAATGCAGCTCTTAAGCATATTTGAATGAGTCATTATTTTTGGCCAGCATTGACAGTAACTGGAAAATCTAAACATTATTGCGCCATATATCCCCTGAACTCCATATATTGCACAGCAGTTTTTTGTATGAGTTGCATCCTGTTTCTGCCCTGTCCACACCCTCTTTTCTCTTTTTGCATCTGAGAGCATTCTTGTTTTGTTGGAAAGAGCTCTCCAACTCCTGCTGGATACATACTTTCCTCCCCTTAGTGCAAAAGCCCTTCTGTATAGTTTCTCTTTGAGCAAATGGTAACTACTTAGCATTGGCAATTTGGTTCTGTTAATTTTATACATCAGTGTTTGAAATAGCAATGCAGCTTTTGAGTCCTCATCTTTGAGAGATGAAGCCAGAGCCCACAAAAAACCTTCATATCCATGTCTGCTTATTTATGTCTGCCTGTAATAAGGTAACTGTACAACATGGTATTCAATCACTTACAGAGTTTTGCAAGAATATTACAGACATCTTTGGGCAGAAATTGCCTGATTTTGAGACCAGTCAACCAGAAAGCAGTAGTTGGAACCTCTAGTTAGCATGTCCCATACTTCCAACAGCAGTTGGAACAGCCCACCTCTGAGAAAATAAGTTGATGAGAATTGAGAATTGAGAATATCTCAATCTTCTCAGTTTAAGTGTTCATATAAGTCTGTGAAAGAGAAGGGGAGCAGGATGAAAGAGAGGAGACTCATGGTGGCCATTGTGAGGGAAAAGGAAACAAGGGACACTGAACCACTTGAGGAAGGAAAAGCGTTCCCAGATGCGGGTGGGATACAAGCCCTGGAGTGGCGGAGGGCTTGGAGACAGTGAAGAGAGAGACAAGAATAGAGTCACACAGTCATCCTGTGGGGAAGAGAAAGGCAGGAATGCAGAAGTATATGGGATGTGCCAGGATTTTGATCTTGAGGTAACCATACCTCAAGATAACCATAAGGCGTTACCTGGTTAAGCCTGGTACTTCCATGCTTTGACTTTGGTAGAATAAAAGCCATGTAGCTATCGTCTCTTTTGATATCACAGAAAAATACCAGCTCCCCCTTCCTTGGAAATGACCCTTGCCAATTCTCTCCCTGTCTTGCTTAATCATCCCTCTGTAAGCCAGCTGATGAAACAATCTTTTCCCTCCAACAATGAACCATTCTTCATATTTTCATGGTGTAAAGAGAAGCATGAAGTCTGCATATCATTCAGAGTGTAGAGCATGAGCTTTGGCAGGTCCCAGAAGCTTCAGTGTGACTTGCAGTGAGAAATCACCTTTCATATAAGCAGCAATTAAATAATAATCTTTCAAATAAACAGCAGTTGCCAATGATGGAATGGAAAAAGAGCTGCAATTACATGGTAGACAATAACAGCCTTATTGTTACATTTCCCTCCATTTCAAGAAAGAAAATATGATTAAGAAACAACATCTCTCAATACTCATTATTTGGGCAGCCTGGCAAATGTATAAGCAACAAGTGGGTGACTACGTAACACAAAAGTGTGGACTTCTGACAGGAATTACTTGCTCTTGAGAGG
This sequence comes from Callaeas wilsoni, assembly GCA_013398955.1. Lineage (NCBI taxonomy): Eukaryota > Metazoa > Chordata > Aves > Passeriformes > Callaeidae > Callaeas > Callaeas wilsoni. The sequence goes on from VWPU01019479.1 coordinate 33,067, forward strand.
AAGCAGCCTAATTCTGCCACTAATTACCAGGACACCAGAAACAAGGGGTTGTTAATGGAACTTAAAATTGTCATGTAAATTGGAAGGTGGTGCCTTTATAAAGGAGGTTTTAAATATTGCCTAGGAAGAATTGACTATGAAGTCCAGGCTGACAGAAATAAAGTAAAAATTAAAAACTCATGGTGAAAGATCATGGATTTCAGGATTTAAAAAAATTTCAGGTGTCAGCTAGTGAGTTAATGAACTCTACATCATGGTGAGAGAGGAAGGAAATACAATACAAATTCCAGGCCTGTTTAAAATAAACATAATGGCAAACTGTTTCAGACAGTGTACTTCTGGTTGACAGAGAGATGGGAAAGCTATCACTGACACTTAGGAGAATTCATCTGGAATACTGGTCATCTATGTTCAAGAAAGAAGAATTGCCATGGGAACCAGTGAAGAGAAAGACTTCAAGGCTGGTAAGGAGACAAAAAAAACCAGCACTGAAGCCCAGATTCATGCTGTCCAACTTCAGGCACTTCACAAAGACACATAAAATAGGAGTACAGTCACCAGGGTCTCCTGTAGTCAATGGAAGGAGATGGAATCTCCAGTCATTCAGCCTACCTAAGTTCTGACTTGGCTTCTAAATTAGATGATTTATTTAAATATTCTAACTACAAAGGAAGCATATTGCTCTAGGGAATTTGCATGGCGCCCTGAAAAACAGAGGGTGAGAAAAAAACCAGCTGCTCCCAGAAGTGTAAACACCACAGAAGAGGTCAGGGTGAGGTTTAGCAGCAGGACAAACTGATACATGCTAGGCACAAATAAATTTTTCTGAAAAACAGAAGGCTGATCTTTGTAAACAGCTTTCCATATGCAGATGGAGGAATAAGAAACTTGCCTAGAATTAAATTCCAGCTGAATGAGTTCATTTAAGAGGTTATATGATGAACATACCTGAAAGAGCAAACATTTGGACTGGCAGATACAAAAAGTTCCTTTTTCATCTGTTTTGCTATGCTGTTTTATTTGGGTTTTTTGTTACTGAATACAAATAGGACTAATCCTTTATTACTGGCATAAAAGGGACTTCTTGTAAAATTACACGTTTTGAAAAAGAATTATTGAAAGGTGCTGCTGCCTTTTCATTCTCCATCTGCATCAAGGGCAAGGACTGAAAAATCTGTTTCCTGGGACCAGAATTGCTCAAGACCAAAACAAAAAAAAGCTACAGCTGAGCAACTGACCTACACTCAGCAAACTGAGCAAAATGCTTGCTGCCCAAGGCAAGGGAGGCCAGCTCTCCTAAGTGATGGACAAATGCATGGCAAGGTGCTGTTCAGGAGGAACAGAAATGCTATCAGCATGTTCCCAGTTGTCACTGGCACAGGCAGCGCGTGCAGTAGGGTGTACAACTGATGGCAAGTCAGGCAAGTTAGCGTCTTTCCACTTTATGGTTGTTGCAGCAATGGAAATTCATTGTCCATAGACCAGCCCCGTGTACAAACAAGCCTGAAGTGCTTGAACCACACAGTTGAAAGTGTCCCAGCAAATACAAACATAGACTATCGATCGCAGGTGTGTATTGCCAAAAAGGTGGAGAGCACAGCCAAGGGCCTGGCAAACGGATAGAAGAGGACAAGGGAATGTAAGCATAGAAGGATTTTGGCAGGAACACTGGCAGAAATGAGACTGGAGCATTGTCTCCTGCTATTTAATCCTTCCTAATTTTCAATGGAATGACCCTCTATGCATATTGCCAAAAAACAATGTGGCAGAAACAGAGAAATATCAGATTCTCCTACACTGATATTGGCTAACCAGCTGGGTCAACAGCATTCTAATGCAATAGTAATGTGTGCTAAGGGAAACAAGACGTATACTGCTGATTACTGTATTGCATGCTGGGGAATGGCTGTGTCACAGTCCCCCAATTCTGTGCAACCGTGGTATTTTGGAAATCATTTGGAAGGATGGAAGTAATTATGATTTTTATGCTTAAACTTGAGCCTGTGTCTAAAATTATATATATATTTCATTTCAGAAGAGCAGAAAGTAGCTGATTTTCCTGGGTTATTCTTAGCATGAACTTAGTGGTTGATATTAGGAAACAAAATTTTGCAAAAGACAGAGAAGCAAGTGAAGCAAGACACAAACTGACAACATACAAGGCCTTAAGAGGCATGAAATACATGATTTTACAACACAGTTTTACAGTAGAAATTATGTTCATTATTCAAAGTCATTTGTTTGCTACGGCTTGCCTCACAAGAAACAATAAACTAGAGACAAATATAGAGTCACGTATGTTTTTTGTTTAAAAAAATGTGTTAATCCTTATTCCAACAAAATCTTATTTGCTATTGTAAAATGTTTGCAAGGGCTTTATGTTTGACAGAGTCTTATCTTTCTTTTTCCATGGGGTCACAGTTGCTCTGTAATGCTGTTACTGTTAAGGATAATGTTTGTGGTCAGTTGCTATTGGCAGTGACAGTCGAAGTTCAGGCAACCAAATTTAGACATGAAATTAATAATGGCATATGTACCAGAGAGCTTAAGTATGCATTGTTTCTTCATGACTTACCAGGAAAAATTCTTACTGAGGTCCAAGAAAGCTTGGCATGAATAAATCATATATATAGAGGGAAGTATCTGCCTCAGAAAATGGAGGTAAGTATCAGTATAACCTGGATGAAATGAGACAAAGTATCTGGAGTATCAATGCAGCTGAAACCCCCTGCTGTGGAAAGCCAGGGTAGTGTGCCATTGAAGTGCTCAGCTGCATAAATACACAGCGTTTCAAAAAGTCCACATATACTCTACTGCAGAAATTGTTAATTTAAAAAGGATTGTAAATTTGAGTGCAATATATGCCTCTAGCACTGTGCATAAAATATAAACAGTACCAAGGCTGTGGGGAGGACTTATCTGTGACCACTAAGCACTTACCTGATTTGCACAGTCATGCCTCTGTCTCAGCAGGCAGGCTTGCTAAATCCATCTGCTCACCATAAATAATTTAACTTCTTTCCTAACTGCTTTCTTTTCCCTTCAAAATGTCCTCCATGTGTCCACACACACAGGGCTGCTGAAATTAAGGAAAAAAGTATGATCTGGTTTTGTGTCACCTCACAGCTCTGGACTTCAGCCACCTATAGACATCATGAGCTTCCCTCAGTGTCTGAAGTTAATCCATCAGCTAAGACCGAAACTCCCTCAGGAACTAATAATAGTGACTCTAGTAGTGAGCCTCCCATCACATTTGTTTTATTCTGGACTTGGGGTTCTTGGACATGCTTGGGCCACAACTGGTCAGGCTTCCAAAATATAAGCAAGAAGACAAGAGGTAAATAATGTTAGAAATCTGAAAGGACCTCCAACAGAGATGCTGTGTATTTTATGCTACAGTGTAATACTCCTGAAATATTACATCAGGAACTGCTTAACCCTCCAATATGTGTTCCAGCATTCAAAGGGAAAAATGCTGCAGCTCTTGGCTACTGCTGCCCATTAAAAATTGATATCACTTGCAATCTCTATCTCAGAAATAAGAGGAGTTCTGTGAGAACTGATCAGATACATCTTGCATGTACACCTGGAAGTACATGCATTCATCTGAGCACCTTCCCAGTGAAGACTCGACACAAGCTTTCCCTTCTAAGTCTTAGTTTTTCTCCCAAGACACAAGACTTGGTGCCCTACCTATGCAAAGAAAAAGAACGAGTTTCTTCTCCCTGAAGAGTCAAGTCAGCCCCCAAGCAAGCATTCCACTGTAGCAACTGTAGCCAGAATTGAGGGGGCTGTGGCTGTAATTTATCATAGGCAATTTATTTTGAGCAGCGTGACTACATATCAGTGCTGACAGCATTTGTAGCATTAAGTGTTCCAGAGAGAGGACCATGGCACTGCTAGCAGACACACACTCTGAAAGCCTGTCAGTCCTGGCAGGTCACTAAAAACACAGGCATTTTGCAATGTATGTTCCGGGAATGCCTTAGCATGGCTCATTTTCCACGTTTGGATGAGCTTGGGATCCTCTTCTGGGTTCAAAGACAGTCATGTCCTAAGGACCAGAAGAAAGGAAAAAGAAAATCCAAAGAATTTTGTTTGCCAACAGGAGCATTGTGTTAAAAGAGGATGAAAATACGCTCACATGAATCAAAGATCTATATGATTCCCTCAATTCTGACTTCTTTACAACATTTAATAGTGTACAGAGAATATGTCTGGCCATGCTTCCAGTTGGTCATAAATTATGATTATTTACATGTCTTTAAAATAAACTCTGGCACACAAATACTAAGCCACATAAACTGAGTCAGTCACACATGTATGTCCCTCAGCTGGGGTGAAGTTCTTAATTAGACCTTTTCTTGGGACCTTAGCCAGCATTAAGCTGCCTGTGCTCAAAAGCAGCTCTGCCATGGTGCAGCTGAGTGACCTTGGATTAGAGTGCTGCTTGAGAAGGAGCTATAAGAAGTGAGGGCCACTTACTTCGCTCAAGAGCTGTGATTACATTTAAGCACTCTCCCTTAGTCCTTGCCTCAGCTATGTTACAGGTATGACTGTGCCTGGCCACACACACTGATCACCCGAGCTGATCTGGGATCCTTCCCATCACTGTGGGCTTGTCTAATGATGAGCAGACTGGTGGCTGGCTGGTCTTGGTTATTGTCACTGAACATGATTCTGACCCTGGCTCACCGACTTGGCTTTTCCAGCTTGACCTCAGATCTCCTTGTCACTGTGTTCACTGGGATCGTCACTGGTGATCTGTACTCTTGGCTGAATGTCTAGCCACCACCAGAACTGCTTTGCCTATTCTTGTTCGGGTGCTGTGGTACTTGCTAGTGAAGCCACTGCCATGCATGCCTTACTATCACTCTCCACTCCCAGCTTGCCTTGCCACTTCATAAAACACTTTTCTCCAAAGGATGTCACATCTCACTGGTATCATTGGTGCCAGAGGGACTGTGACACCCCTGACACCAGTAGTTCCAGCATAAGCCAGACAATAGGAACACGGATTGCTGACACCATTCGATTCTCCTTTTAGCCAAAGATTTTTGTTAGAAAGCTGTGTCAAGCCAGCCTACTGGCGCCATGCATTCCTGCCAATAGGATAAATCAGGAGAGTGGGCAAGAAGTCAGCAACTGAGACAAACGGTCTGTTCTGTCACAGACAGACAGCAAAACTAAGCAGTGATACACAACTCCTCTTGTGTGACCTCACTTAATTGTTGGTCAAATAACCAGAGAATCTCAGTAACCTGAAGACATCTGTTTCAAAAGCCCAAGTAAAATACAAAGGGGTCAACAACCCAAAGTAATCACAAGTTCTTTGTTTTTGTCACCTTTTGTAATTTATTCCAGTTGTCTAAGTCTGGCAACAGCATTTCATATTTTAGCTGTTGATTTTCCCACCTTATCTGCAGCATTCTCTTCTCTCCCTCTCCAGGGCACTAGCTCCACCCATCCTGGCAGACCATCTTCAAGTATACAAGGGCTATGACACTTAATTCTTCCAACTCCACCGTGAGGATCCGCTGGTGTTGAATCTGAGCTGCCATACGGACATGCACGTTACTCAGACTGTCACACCTGCAAGGATTTCAGCATTAAACCAAATCCTTGCTGGCAGCCTCAGACAGCAGCTGTGAGACAGGGCTATCAGCAGGAAGGCAGCAATTTCAGCTCAGCCGAGGCCAGTCAGCCTGCACCCCCTCAGATCAATCTGTATATTAAGAGGGTAAACATACAGGAAATTATCAGGACATGGCTGCACTCACTCAAGTGCTGTTGGCATCTCGCAGCTCAAATACTCCCACCACACAAATTTGCTTGGCTCCTATTGGGTGTTGTAGCGTGTTCGGTGCTGCTCCCTTGTTCTAATATTGTCTTGTGTACCCAAGAGTAGTTATGCCTTCTGCATTTAATTGCCACTCCTCTGCCTGGAAGGCTGTCCTTTGCTCTAACATTTCATTCTGAAGGAGAAAAACTAGTGCCCTTGAGACATTTACATGTTGTCCTGTATAGATGCAGTACATACTGACTTCTGTCTCTTCTCTGCTCTTCTTAAACAGGATGCTGAAAGATCTGGCTAAGCCTTTTCAGAAATTTGAACCTCCCATGCCCAAGGAATTGCTCACCAGGACAGTCAATGGAAAACATTGGGCTCAGGTACAGCCAGCTACCATTTTCTAGAAATAGATACTTCTAGCATTTCCCAATCCAGCAGGCACAAACAGGTCACTAAATCCTTTGTTTTTCATCTAGCATATATAGAGGATTGTTATGGACGTTTCCCTTTCTGGAAGTCAGTGTAAATACATTTTGTACACAACAGAATTCAAACAGTGTAATCACTATTGTGTCTTATGTAACCTTTCAGCATGTTCTGCAAAACTGCCTTCCCTTCCCCAAACACTGCAGTTCTGATATGGCCTATCAGTGAGCATTCACAAACATTCACAGCTCAGAAACATAAACCAATCTCTGTTTGATGGACAGGAAAGCTATAGTATTTCTATTTATTAATTTAGTTAGTTAATTAGTTGATGTTTAGCAGAGAACATTAAAAAATAAATTTTGGATTAAAAAACATAAAACACAAGTGTCTAAATTGGAAGATATAATTGACAAAACCCATTTCTGCATGTGGAAGAAAATCTGCTATGAAGGAACAAGGCATCTATCCTGCATATCTGTTTTTAAGTGAGAAGGCACACTGTGGTTCTGGGCTCCTCAGTACTACTGGAGATGGTCTGGTAGAGGTCCACAAAGATAATTTGGGGTCTGGAGCATCTCTTTTATGAGGGGACACTGGAAGCTGGGCCTGTTTAGTCTACAGAACGCTGAGAGTGGATTACATTAATGCATACAAGTATCTCAAAGGTGGGTGGCAAGAGGATGATGCCACATTCTTTGCAGTGGTGCCCAGTGACAGGACAACGAGCAGTGGCCATACACTAAGAAGTTTCCCCTCAACACGAGGAAGAACTTTACAGTGGTGGTGCACTGGAACAGGCTGCCCAGGGAGATGGTGGATTCTCCCTCTCTGGAGACATTCGAACCCCACCAGAACACGTTCCTGTGCCACCTGCTCCAGGTGACCCTGCCTTGGCAGGGGGATTGGACTGGATGATCACGAGAAGTCCCTTCCAAACCAATCCAATGTGTGATTCTGTAAACCCTTCCGGTATTCCTCGCCTACACGGCGAGCCGCGCCGGCGACGGCCGCGCACACCCACGTAGCTCCACACGGCCCAGCCGCGCTTGCCCTTCCACTGCCAGCCGCGCACATGGCGCGGGGCCGGCAGCCGAGCCCGGCCGGCACGGAGGGACCCGCGGGCCGCTTTGTCCCCCGCCCCCCGCGGCCTCAGACGCCCCCGA
>VWPU01019485.1:0-39224 GCA_013398955.1 Callaeas wilsoni
TAGTAACAAATTCACTTTGCAACATTAAACTGAGCCTGTTTTGCCCTTGAAGTGTTTCTCTGGGTCCTTATCGCACTCATGAAGCCTTTGTTAATTTTTTTTCTTCCCTCCTCTGCCCAGCTGTGGCAGGGGAAGGTGAGCAAGCGACTCTCGTGGGTGCCTGGCGTTGGGCAAGGGTCAAACCACAACAGTCCTCCAGTCTTTGCTCTTCTGGTTGTAGCTTTTCCACAGATGTACAGAGGAGTTTCAGAAAGCTCTGGAAGAATAGTTACTGACATTGAAAAGGTTGTATCCCACAGAGATCTTCTGTGTGTATGGCAGAGACCAATCTTGCCTTGCCGTGATGCAGTGTGATTTATCCTTGGGCCTATAGCACTGCATCTCCAAATTAATCTCTAGCTGTACATCCATATTCCAAGTGTATTTCTAAGTTATTTCAAATTCAGACCTATCAGAGCAGAGATACACCTGTGATCCTTTAATTCAGGCAAGGAATTTTGCAAATCTGTGAGTGGTCTAGAAATGATTCTTACTGCAATAGGACACTACAATAAATGTTTGTCAACATAAACTTTTCTTTTTCTCTCTTAAAGTTAAGCTTATACTAAAAAATTTCAATTTAAGATTTTTTTTTTCATATTTTCTATGAGTACAACAGAAATAGTTTATGGCTTAAAAGCCTCCCAATCCCTAGCTGGTGCCACATCCTCCGCATGACAAAAGCTGACCTTTTTTTCTCCAGAAAGATGGTGCAGCATGGGAACAGCTTATCCAGAGAGGCTAAAAAACTTCTATTCCAGATGTCTTTCCACACCCAGTTAGACAAAACTGGGATGTCCTGAACTAGCAGTGGTGATAGTCTTATTTCCAGAGCTGGTCTGGACCCAAGACACCCAGACCAACCTCTCTATAGTCCTGTGAAATCCTCATGTGACAATGGGTGGTAGCAGCTTCTGCAGCAGTGCCAGTGATGCAGACCAAATGCACTGGTGGTGTTTAGATACTGAGGTTACTGTACAATCTTTTAAGTGACAGATTGAGTGGATTAATTTCCCTCTGAGCCTGTCTTGCCAAATTGTGACTGCCAATACTGTCATAGCAGCCGTATGTCTAAAACTCTGTCAATCACTGGAAAAGTTTCCCTGCTCCTCTTCCATAGCACCCATTTTCTACTGCAGGCTTTGAACTGGCACCACAAACCTCGATGCAAACTCTGACAGGCAAACCTTCTCCTAAGCAGCTGTTGCAATATCTCAGTTGGATAGCCCTGAATTTAATGCTTTCCTTGGCTTTCTTACTTTTCCCTGCTATTGCTATAACTCTCTCCTCCTAGGTTAATCCCTCCTTTCGGTTTGCATTCATGAGTCTTCCTCTTTTCCCAGAGAATGGTGAACCTGTCGGTGTCACTCAGGAAGGTTGTTTAACTTTCCACAATCATTAGACCCCGAGGCTGAAAACCGAGTCTCCCTCTCCACTTACAACACACAGGAGGAAGGATTTTGCAGCTCTTGGCCTCATCATTCAGCAACAACCTGGGCAAAGTGCTTTCAAGGAGGAGACCACGTGCCAGAAGAACAAAAGAAAAGTAGCCCAGAATATTAAAATTGTTTAGAACAGGACTGACACTTCTGTTCTCTCTTTGAGCAGCTTCTTGTGCGTGACAGTCTGGATACATGGTTGGACATTGAGATACCTTCACAAGGCAAAAAATAACAGGTGCTTTTCCTGATGAAAGCAATTTAAAAACAGTCTGAATCCTCCAGTTTGATTTTAAGACTGGATAATTCAAATTATTTACCTTCTGGCATCAGAAGGTAATTTAAATGCTTTACACTGTCTTGCCAGCACTGTAAATTAAAATACCAAACACCTAGCAATAATGAGACAATTTAACATCAACAGGACTGGGATTTTTTAAGAGATTCAGGAAAGGATTTCACACTCAGATTCAGCAGAGAAAGCTGCCATGATGATCAGTGATAAAACACTAAGGAAAAAGGGCTGTGCTTGAGAGAGAATTCCCTCCTTTCTGCAGAGGCTGCTCTCTGAAGGATATTGGTGCCTATTTTTAGTCTCAAAGTGCCAGTAGCATTTTCAGGCAACAAAAATCATTGAAGGCCTCCTGTTTATAGAAAGAGTAACATCAAAAACAAAAAGCCCATTCACACAAAAATTGCAGTCAAAACAGTGAACAATCAAGCGAGTGCAAAGCTACTGAGATGAGATGAGATGAGATGAGATGAGATGAGATGAGATGAGATGAGATGAGATGAGATGAGATGAGATATGAGACGAGATGAGATATGAGATGAGAGGCTAGATCTCCTGACAAGCGATACAGAGTAGTTTGCAAGTCTGTAGCTTTTTTCTGTCCTCTACCCAGAAATTGGGTAGAGTAAACCAGAATCTCACTCTCCTTGTCAGCCACTCACAGTGATTTCTATTCTGTGCTGCCCTTTTTGGTTTAGCAGCACAGAAGGCGACCCTCTGGCTCCATTTAGGGAGTAATCCAGAGCCTTCTCCTCCAGCCAACAAAGCCAAGCTGTCAAAGGCGGTCTGGGTCCCACCTGGCTTGATCTGGACACCTCTGGACACATCGTGGTTTTGGTGAAGGGGAAGGAGGAGTAGAAGGCTTGGTTAAGCTTTCTGTTGTTACTTTGATATGCTTCTTCACTTCCTGCCTTGGAATGGGAATGGAAAGAAAACTTCTTTAAAAAAAATAAAAAAATTCTCTGAGGTGAGTTGCCACAAGGGAAAGGCTGGTTCTGCTGTTATTTCAGGCTCGGGTGCTGTGGAGGGAATGCTGCAGTCCTGTTTTCAACCTGGTGTCAGTTCAGGTTTTCTACCTAAGTCAGCACAGAATGTGAATGTGTCCAAGGCCAGAGAACACTGGAGGAAGCAACACTTGACCATCACTACGTTCACTGGGGTGATGTTAAAGATCAAGAACTATCAGCCCAACATTCTGCAGATGTGAACTAATAGTTAGAGATTACTCAGTCATGTACCTGTTGTTCTGTTAAGATGCCTTTGTTCCAAGCAGAAACCCGAGGGGACTCATTGGACTGAAAATCACAGTAATTCCATCAGCCTTACAGCAAAATTAAAATTTTGGGACAGAGACCTACTACATGGAGACAAGATTAGAGAAGTCACACTGAAGGGTGGTGTCTGTGTCACAGAAAGGGGCACCTCCAGTCCCCTGACCTCACACAGGGCAGAAGCAGCACCTGTTTGACTAAAACAGTCAGCTGGCACTGTGACCTTGCCACTTTTTCAGCATTAGGCCATCACTGCTGTGACAATGCTGCTGTTTAACATTGTCTCTGTGCCTGCCCTCTGTGTTTTTCCTTCCTCTTTAAAACATATTAAAAGAATTTTCTCCTCTGGTATATATGGGACAGAGGTTGCCTGTGTATAGATAACAAACCACCTTTGGTTCTCCTGAACAGAAATTTGTTCTGGCCGGTCTGTTACCAAAACGGTGGTTTATTTCTTTCTCCACAGAGAGGTCTGTAAACATTGATTTCATCTTCTCTATGCACTCTGTGGGCCTTCATTAACCTGTGCACTGTTTGCTCTCCACTCTTCATCCTCAGAGCCTCAAGTGAAGGCTCAGGTGCCAGCAGCCCCAAAGTACAACCCTCGCTTCTCCCTGGAGAGCAGAGCACCTCCAGCATTGCCATATCACCCCAAAATCAGTCTGCACAGCAGGCAAGGTTTGGGGGGAAAAGCAAAACGAGTTTTAGCCCGCTACAGGACAAAATTAAGAAACTAATTACTAGATTTGGAAAACGGATAGGAGACAAAGCCATAACACACTTTTTTATTTTTAATCTGCATGTGCCTGGACCTGTTCCCAACCTCCTCTAGGGTTTCCTTGGGGAAGAGCTGGTGAGACATATTTGCAGCTTGTTAGCACGGGGACCTGGTTCCTAAGATAAGGCTCGTCCCTCTGGCGGCGCTTCCTCACGCTGGAACTGTTCACCTGGGGCAAAACCTCTCTGCAGGCAGATGTCTCTCCTCCAGCATTCCACTCAGTAACAAGCAGCTCCACGGGGGTTTCCCATAGCCCAGACCCTGCGTTATTAGCTCATTTTGGGTAACAGCTTGGTGAGAGGGGCGCTGAAGGAAATTCTCATGCTGTGTTTGCTCGTGGAATGCAATTTCATGCTGGGTGGCCAAGGCTGTTACCACCCTGGCAGTCAGTAGATGAGCCAGTCACACGCTGCAGACAAGTTTCTGTTTGGCAGAGCTGCTGCAGAGCAGGAGCTGAAATGCATCCAAGTTGGCATGTGGCATTTTCTACAGCCTGTGGCTCTGAAACCACTCCAGCAAGTGACACTGAACCCACTACTTGTGTAAGGAACTGTAATAAGACCACCTGCCTCTTGGTGCTTTTAATTTGTCTCTCTCTGGCCACCTAACAAAGGAGGTTAATTATGTTAACTCCACTTTGCAGGTGGGAACAGCCTGTCCCTGTGAGGAAAACACAATTACCTTGTTCTGGAGTGACAAGAGTGGGATCCTGTCCTGTCTCCTGTCATCTCAGTACTGATTTGAAAGGTTTCACTGGACCTCTGGAGCTATGTGCAGCTGAAAATGTTTTAAATAAACACAGCCTTCTTCTCAGTCATCTACCCTGGCAGAAGTGTGGGGAACGAAGAGTTCTATAAAGAATGAAGAGACCTTGTTGGTGAGACTTCTCACATCTTACCTAACTCCTTTCAAAACAAAAGCTTCTCTGAAACTTCACACGTGTCCTCGTGCCTTTGGTGAGCAGGTTTTTGTTCAGGACACGTGAATGTGATGCAGGTGTCACATGCTCCTCTTGCCACCTGTGCTGGCCCTAGGAATGGGGTCTCATGCTTAAAAAAAACAATAAATGATGGAGACAAACCTGTTGGGCAAGTGCAAAATGCAGCCTCTGGCTCCAGTGCATTTCCCTGTGGTCCGGGCGAGCTTGCAACGAGAGATTTAGAGACATAAACCACCCCTTAATTCTCCTGCCAGCGTTTCAGTGCTTCTTGCTTGTGACCAGGGAGAGGAAGGGACCAGGCACGCACAGGGCAGGACCACCACTTGCTGCTGGGGAACTCCACAGCAGAGCTCCTCAGGGTGTAGGGTCCCCAAGAAGTGGCTGAGCTCCAGGTGCAAGCCAGCAAGTTATCATCAGCAAATTATCATTGCAGGCTTTGTTGTATGACCAAAGAAATCATTTATCTCCATTATAGATCACCTCTATAAAAATAGCAGCACAGTTCTTGAGAAGGTCTCCACGCCACCGTTGGGAGATGGGTCCATATTTTCAAAGTGCTTATAAAAGAAACCTCCAAACTCTATTTACAGAACAGTGAGGTGCCTGGGAGTCAGCTTTCATGAGAAATAAGTCACATCTGGAAAAAGTCCAAAAAAAGCCCACAAAACATGAATAAGCATAATAACCTTTGCCCGATTTTCTTTTTTCCTGTTGTTTTGTCAATTAATGTAACACAGTGTTGCCACAAGCTCTCTGCCCAAGACCTGCCCTTCCAAGGCCGTCCATGAAATTCCAGTGAAATCATCTACTCTGACTACTAGTCCTGCAAAGCTGTGGTTGTGACTACACCACCTGGGTTGGGGAAACACAGGTGTAACCCCCTCGCCCTCTGGGACACATGGCAGGAAAGAGTTTGGGAACAGCAGAGTGTGCAGTTGGAGATTATAGTGACTTTTTTTATAGCCACCCATCCTTTAAAAAAAAATGTTGTTGCTTTGGATTTTTAACTCCTGAAGTGCTCCAGCTGAGGGTTTCTGGGAGAAAAAAAAAAAAAAAAAAAGGAAGGAAGACATGTGAAGCTGAAATGTCATAAGAAAAGATCTACCAGCCAAATTAGGCAAACAGATTTATTGGGTTTTTTCTTTACTCTGAACTTGTAAGAGCTCCCAAGCTGGCACTTTTCATATCTCGTTGATCACAGTTAATACAGGAGGAGTGAACAGCAGTGCTTGGTTGTTGGGATGTGAAATATGGGGACCTATTTATGCTGCAGGCCTGATACACCAACTCTATTTACTAATTAAACAGAGATATAAATCCTTTTCTATTTCAGAAGGATGGGTTTGGATGTCAGATGAAATTATATCCAGCCACCTTTCCTTGGCTGCGCTGAGTGGCAAGACTTTCTGCTCTTAGGGATAGCTGTCCCTCACATTTTAGATGGAGAACCAAAGTGGCAGGCAGCATTTGCCTTCTGTCACAAAAGCATTGTGTGAGGGCGACCAAAGTTTTGTGCCTTTCCAAGATGTTAGAACGTGGTCACTCAGGGGAATTCTGCTCCACATCACTGCTGTGATATAAATTCTACCTTCATCTCCTTCAAACAGGACATTTTCCACCTTTCAGTGAGAAATATTACATTTCTTACCATTCTTTTGATCTTTTGAGATGCCTTCACCTAGCTTCTTCATGTTGCTGGATGACCTTAATGTCATGAAGTAGTCAATGGAGTTTAGTGAAAAAATAGCTATATTGCCTGCTATGAGACAACATTTCTGGCCAGATTGCTCTCTCCTGCAATCCTGTTCCCCTGCCCTGACAACAGGAATTTTGGTAGTTGGTTGGAAGCATTTGGAGCCAGAGTTGGCACATCACTTTACTCTTTCTTATCTTAAAGGTTGAACATACATGAAATGTAGTTTTGTCTCAGAGTTTTTGTGAACGTGGTTAGATCTTGCTTTTATGAATGGTGAAACAAGTCACTGTAAAAGTGCCTCCACTAGATCCCTGAAAGGTCATCAGACATGAGACAGAAGGTATCATAAAAGTGATCAGGCTGTTAACATACTTCAAAAAATGTGTGAAGTGCTTGGGAGAAGACAGTAACACCCAACTGTCACTGCAAACTTCACTTTCTCCCTCAGACATCACAGTTTTGGTCCTTTATGAAAAAGACAGAACGCTAGCAGCCTTAGAGAGCTCTTGTAGAGCACCAGTCTATGTTTTTACAAGATGCAAGTGTAATCTGAAAGCATGCTTCAGCCACAGAATTCTTTTTTAATCCAAGGATCCAGACTGCAATTTTTAGCTTGTCATCCTTAGTCATTGCAGAAGATACAGAATACCTTTCACTTGGCTGTGCAGCAGCAGTCCAACACGCACCACGCTCCTCAGCAAAAGCAAAAGAGAGTGAATCCTCACCGCACAACAGAGTCTGCTCATTTGGTTTGGATAACACATCTTTCTTCCATTTCACTGCTGAGAGACAAGGTTTATTGTGACAGCAACACTGTTTATCTTACCAGGATTATGCTGAAGCAAGTTTAATTGTATTAGCATTAAAACATATCAGCGCGGAGAGTGACGCAATGTGTTTAGCATCAATATAAAGGTTGCTAAGTTTTATGCTTTCAGCTGGAACTGGAGCAGCAACCGGACACTGGGACATATGGAACACATTTTAGGTTTTACATTCACGTCTCTCAAGGAGGATTAGAGCACTTGCAAAGATTCTTTATGTGCTGCACCACGGGCAGCGACAGTTCGTGTGTAACTGATCGACATTCCCTCCCCCGTCTCCCCATTTAAACCTGAATCTGAGTATTTGGGAATTCTTTAGAGGCTTGACAGCTAGTCCTAGCTTATAAACATTGTTCCATATCTAAGTAATAAAAGTAGCAAGATGTATGCTGCCCCTCATCTGTAACTATCGATGGGTGTTAGATCTGCTGAGGTGAAACGGTGTGAAGAATCTGGATTTTTTATCTGCCTCCTAGGGATTCCTTGATTAGCTACAGCCTTCACTGCTGAAGAGCTGCAAGCTCAGGAAGACAAAACCTCTTTCTCACTCCCTTCTTTTGCCATCCTTAGAAAACCTCAAACCTTTACTAACCAGGAAGGCAGTCCCTCATCACTGATCAGTGCATTCTTTTTGCTGGAACTATCAGAAGACACGAGGTGTCCAGTTCCTGATGATTTGCACCAAGATGAGCCCTCACTTCCTGCCCAGGCATTTGAAAACCTCCTGCTTTATTAATGGTACATTTTTTAGGGTGTGTCTCCAGTCAAATATTGCTCGTTATTTAGGAGAACTACTCTTATTTGCAAATTAATATGCTTACAGACTGGAAGAAGACACTGTGTCTGAGTCACACGTGTGAAGTGGGATATGTCTCCCAAACACACACAGATTTCAAAAGGTGGATCCCACTACCTGGTCATGGACCATTTTGAAATCACATGTCACCAATGTCCTTCAACATACATTTTCCCTAGAGGCAAGACAGAAATGAAAGCCTCAAGCAGTCTGAGAGAGAAACGCTACACTATGGACTTAAGTAGAAACAGCAGGACAAGTATTGCCCATTATGCCATCACACCTATCTAGGGTAGCTTTACCATCCTTTTGCAACAACGATTTGATCCTGAACCACTGAAATTACCTTCCATTCTCCCTCCTTAAATGTTTCACTGGAAGCTGTGTTCTTTGAATGAGAGCACGAGGCACCAGGGTGTGAGAGTAGGGAAGACTGCAGCAACGCCACTGATGCAGTGGGTTCAGTCCCTTCAGAGGGCAGTGGTTCAGCCACCTCCTTTGTCATCTCTACACACCCCCACTGAACGCTTTTCTGGGCTGTACATCTTACTCTGGTGCTAATTACTTCACTCAGCTTTGGATTATGTTAATGAAATACTATGGAACTATAAGAAGTCAGACATATGTTCTCCTTCTGCTTTGGTTTTCTTTTTTTTTTTTTGTTTGGGTTGGTTTGGTTTGGTTTGGGTTGGTTTGGTTTGGCTTTGTTTTTTGGGGGGGACCTTTGGGGTTTTTTTTTTTTGCTTTTTGCTTTAAACTCAAGGAAGCTGTAAGTATCCAGTTTTTCTTCAAGTGAAACCTCACACAGCCTGATCTCATTTACTTCCAGGGATGGGGCATCCAGAACATCTCTGCTGTGATGCTTCCTGACCCTCACAGTAAAGAATTTCTTTCTGTTACAGAACCTGAATCTACTCTCAGGTTAAAGCCATGACCCCTTGTTCTATCACTACATACCCTTGTGGAAAGCCCCTCACCAGGTCTCTTGTAGGACCCCTTAAGTTATTGGAAGGTGCCTTAAAGTCTCCCTGGAGCCTTGAGGTTGTTCAGTCTCCGGGCTGAACAACCTCAGCTCTCTCAGCCTGTCTCCGTAGCAGAGGTTCTCCCTCTCTCTGATGGCCTTCACCTGGACCTGCTCCAACAGCTCCAGCCATGGTGGCTGTCACAAATCTCCTCCTTACCGTTCATCTGTCTTAGCACAGTTTCCAGGAGGATCTGCTCCATGATTCTGCTGGACACAGAGATGAGACTGAATGTCCTGTAGCTCCCTGGGTCCTCCTTATTTCCTTTTTTTAAAAATGGGGGCTTTGCTTCCCCTTTTCCAGTCGGTGAGAACTTCAGTCTGGCATGGCTTCTCAAATCCGATGGATAGTGGCTTACCCCCTTCATCTGCCAGTTTCCCGAGAACCTATGAACACATCTCATCAGTTCCAAACGACTTCCAGTCATCCTCAGGTTCCTTAAATGGTATCAAACCTGATAATCTCCAACAGTGGGTGGCTCTTCATTCTCCCAGTTCCTGCCTTTCCCTTCTGAGACTCAGGTGATGTGACTGGAACACTTCCTGGTGAAGACTGAGGAAAAAAAAGTCATTGACTACCTCAGGCTTTTCCGTGTCTCAGATAACCAGCTCTCCCACCTCCATCTGATAAGGGCCCAAATTTTCCCCATCTTCCTTTTATCACTGATAAAAACTTTCCTTCTTGCCCTTGATGTCTTTGAGCAGCTTTCCTAACCTGATCCCTGGCTTCTCAGACAACTTCTCTGTGCCACTCCCAGGCTACCTGTCCTTATTTTCACCCTCTGCAGACTTCATTTTTGTGTTTTAGTTTGTCCAGGAGCTCCTTGTTCATCCACACAGGTCTCCTGGGATTTTTGCCTGCCTTCCTCTTCACTGGGATGCACTGCTCCTGAGCTCAGAGTAGATCCTTGAATATCAACCAGTTTTCTAGGGCTGCTCTTCCCTGCAGGGCTTTATCCCATGGGACTCTACCAAGGAGATCCCTGAAGAGGCCAAAATCTGCTCTCCTGAAGTCCAGGGCAATGAGTTTGCTGCAGGCCCTCTGCACTGCCCGAAGGAATTTGAAGTCCAGCATTTCAGAGAATCATAGAATTTCATGGTCACTGCAGCCAATGCTTTTCTTGAGCTTAACATTCTCCACTGGCCTCACCCTGACCAAGGTCCAGCATAGCAGCTCTCCTCATTTCCTCTGTTGGATGGAGAAAGAAGTTGTCATCAGCTCGCTCCAGGAACCTCCTGGTTCGCTTGTGTCTTGTTGTGTTGCCCATCCAACAGATACCAGCGTGGTTGGAACTCTCCATGAACGTGAACATGAGGCTCCTGCTTTTTGTCTAGAGTGGGCCTCTTCTGCTCATTCCTGGTGGGGTGGCCTGTGGCAGACCCCCACTGCAGCCTATCCCCCACTCCCCTTTAATCCTGTCCCATCTGCTCTGGGTTGGCTCCTCATCCATCCCCAGTCCAGCTGGTCGCTGACACAGACAGAGACAGTCCCTCCTTGTCCCTCCTGTCTGTCCTTCCTAAAGATCCCTTATCCTTCCACTCCAAAAATCCAGTCACATGATGCCAGTAAGATCATAGCCAGCAGTCTCCACCTCCAGATTTTGTTCCCCGTGCTGTGTCTGTTTACAGAGAGGCATTTCAGTTTGGCTCCCCATGAAGTGATTTGGTGTCTGGACTGGCTGGAATTCCTTTGTGCTGCTCTTCAGGTGGTCTCCTGCAATGTCTCTCCAGTCTCCAGACATCTAGCACATCAAACTCACAGGAGTATGATGGATTTAGGTTCCCCTCTCCCAATAATCTTAGTTTAAAGCCATTTTCTCCAGCTTGGCATTTTAATATTTCCCTCTGGCATTTCCCTCCATGCAGGCAAAGCCTCCACTCTCAAGGGCTTTTTCTGGAAGCTTATGGCTAAAATAGGGAAAGAGAGAAATTTAGGACTTCAGGATAACAAACTGTCTTTATATCCCTCATAGAAGGGGTAGAAAATCAAACATATGCTTTAGTACAAGAGCCAGTCAGAATATTTTCCTCGGTAGAACTGTACAGCTTTAGCAGCTGAAGCTTTGAAACTGGAAACATCTTATCAGAAAGCCAGAATATTTCAACAGAGAAATATTACTCATAGATTTCGCAATCTATTTACCTCCTCCAATAATCCTCCCTACTCTAGGCTGCAGGGTCAGGGTATATCATTATCATTCCTTATATCAATGTCATCCCTTTTTTCCAAAGGTAGTCTTTAAAAATAGCTTCACCATTTCTCAAATAGATTTCAAATTGCAGTGTAGTGACAAGAGGACAAGCATTTACCCTTTTCTTGAGTTTTATTTTAGCTGTGAAGTTCTCCTTTGTTTCACATCTCTCCTATTTTTGTCACATTCAACTGGAAAGCCACTGAGAAAAAGCAGAAGCTGCAGACTCATCCTCAAGTCTGAAAAGTGGTGCAAGTTATTACTTCTGCTCTAATAAAAGAGTCACATAACTCCTTCTTCTCACAAATCCAGCCTGAATGAACAGCAGGTCAGATACTGGTTTATCATGCAGAGGAGCTTGCCCATGGACCCCGAGTTCAGAGTCCCAGCCCTTCCCTCTCTTTTACAGATCCCTTTTCACCACTGAATGGCAAGTTCTGTAAAAGCCACAAACTTCCAAGCTATATGTAGCATAAGGCAGCTGTTTGTCCCAACATCCCACAGAGCTGACTACAGCAACACACAAATTACAAGCTTTACCTAGCAGCAGATAACCCACCAAGCAATTTCTGGCTTTGAGCTATGAGAGTCAGTGGGATTCACTCTCGCAGCTGCCTGCGCTCAATTCAGTTCTATTTTTGAGCCCTGTTTTAATTTTGGGGCCCTTGGTTCAGAACTGCCCGGGGTAAGAAAAGGCGAAGGAAAAGAGGGTGCTCACTTCACTTTACCATTGTGACTTTATCTTTACAACTAAACATCCAGCTACATCCTAGCCAACTTATCTTGTTGATGAATTCAAAATTATGCACATAAAATGCCCTCCTTAAACCCAGAGGTGGGGTGAACAGAGAGTATGGGCTACTGTATAGTTGCATATCCTTTCTTTTTTTTTTCCTGTACTGTATATTAAGTTGTATAAGACCCTAAATATCCTTGAAATAAGATGACAAAGGCTTCCACATTTTTTCTAGTGTTGGAAGTTGTCTAAGCAACAGAGACCTCACAATACAAAGTGGAACAGGCTCTAGACCACCATTAACCACCTGAGCTTTGATTGTAGATTCCCATTTACCTCATTAAAATTTTGACTCGCGAGTGAAGGGTGGCTCCACACAGCCCAGCAGAGACTGGGCAGAGATCCCAATTTGTCTGAGGATCAGTCTAATTGAGCTGATCACATCACAGTCCTCAATGCCACACAGATTGAAAAGGCTGGATCCTGAAGCAGTAATGGCCAAACTTTTTTTGTTGTTGTTGTTGTTATTTATGAGCCAGTAAAATCTCATGGGCCCTGATGTTTCCAAACAATAGACTAGGAAATCTAGAATGGCCAAAATGTCCTAATTTTTAGTGCTCTTCAGACATTCATGATGGCTAAATTTTGATGAAGACACCACTTTTAGTAAGACCAAGCACCTCTCAGTAACTAACCTTTTCTTCTCACACAAGAAAACCTCCAAGGACACTCAGAAGCCCTCCAGGACTTCCATCACATTAGCTTCAGGACAGGCACAAAAGCCTTCCTGGCAGACCTGAGGGGCTGAAGGTATATTTCAGTCTTACATTACTCAGCCTCTTGTTCGGCTTTTTGCACCCTGGGTTTCATGATAATTAAAAAGACAAAGAGGCAGCAATGGGAAAACATTTCTGTGGCTGAGTGTGGCTTTTGCTCCAAAAATACACCGAGCAGCCTGATGCCACAGGCATGCAAATGAGCAAGGGCTCGGTTTGCATTTGACATTGAGAAATACACTTGATGCAATTTCACCTGTCACCCCCAGCAAGACACGGCTGTCCCCAGGAACAAAGTCTAACGAGTCAATAATTTGTGTATTGGAGTGATAAACCCTGTTTATGTGCAGTACAACATTGGGAAGGACAAGCCAATCTGGCAGGTGCTGGCATGGTGACTGCTTTTTTTTGGGTGCTGGCACTTCTACCAGTGTTCTTCAGTGTGCTGGAGGTGTAGCTCAGGAATTTTTACTGCCCCAGACAGTTACCAAGCAGTGCTAAGGTGGGTCCTGACACCCTGCAAGCAGAAACACAAGCCATGGACAGGCTGCTTCTCTTCTTTGTCACCTGTTCACAAGAAGAACAGAAAATTATTTCTTGTTCTTCAGTTTGTATGAACAGTGCCTTGCTTTGCCACTATTTACATCACCTTGTTTCCCACAGTCATTTTAAATCAGGGGAATGAACTCTTCTTGTTGTAGGGGATGTCTGGCATTGAGAATTGCTACAGTTTTGGTTTTTAATGTCTATTATACTACCTCTAAGGAGATACACGTGTATGGCATCCCAGATACCTGCAGCAGAGCTGACAAGAGTCGTGCAGACACCAGAGCAAGTCCTGCATGTCTGGCAGCAGGAACCTGCACCTGCTCCACTTACAGGCAACTGAGACAGGACTGTTAGGCTTCGTTGTGTGAGCAAAGGCTGCAGAATCTGAACAAAAGGGGGAAATCAAATTATTTGTCTGTGGTTGCCCAGAAAAGCTGCAGTAAAGCCAGAACGCTCTCGTCTGAGTTCATACTTCGATCATTTTCCCACAGGACCATCCTTCCCCCAGCAAACAGCTTCCACAGAGCTCACACCATGCACACAAGGATATTTATCACCAGAGAGGATAATAAAACACTCACAGAAAGGCTGAATTCCAGACTCGATTACAAGGAAAACCAAGAGGTCTTATGAATGCTCTCATGAATGCTGAATATCTCACATTGCATTATCACAGTACACACTGGACAGCTTTTCCCTAAAAGGAAAGCTTGTGGTCACACAGGGATTTGAGATGGGAAATGGCAGAAACACTGGCTCATTATTTATTTTTTTGGCTCTCTAGTATTTCTGCATGACCAGATGTTAGGCATAGTTAGGCTGTCTAAACTCACTAGTCCAAAACTAAATGGACACAAGCTCACCAAGAACTGCCCCTAGCCCCTCACCCTTCTTTGTGCAGCCTACATCTGGTCAAATCTATAGGTACAAAGGGTACAGCACGTCAGAGAGTACAGCAGTGGATGTGTTACAACCTCTCAAATTTCTTTGGTGCAGAGGCAAAGAATCAGATGAGCTCTGAGATGCAGGTTCCTCGGAGACGCAGCACATTGAAGTGAGGGTGCTGGCAGGACATTTTCTCTGTGGAAGAAGGAGCCTTCCAGTGAAGAAATAGGTCTCATCAACCTGGAAACAAGTTCATGGTTTTCAGGCGTATTAGTCGAGTGTATCAGTACAAGCACTGACCTGCAAGGGAAAGTAACAGTTCAGGACAGGTATGAGGTCTCACCCCTGCTGAAGTTAATTAATAAAGTCACTGTATGGCTAGGCCAGAAATCCAGTTTCAGAGTTCCAGGCATATCTCTACAGTGGGAGAAGGTGGGGAAAAAGAAACAGATCACGAAATGACATGATACAACATATTTCCTCTAAATGCTTCAGCGTGGAAAGACTGGCAAAGGTTTACACGTGATGTTGGTAAGTCTCTCCGTGAATAACCAAGGTAGCAGAAGCAAAATTAAAACACGCCAGGGGCAACCAACAGGTTTTTAATTGGTTTGGTTTGGTTGGTTTTTTCTTCCTTTTTAATTCCACTCTCTCATTTCACTCAGTATTAGGCAATTCGTTATCTAATTTAAAGCAGGCATTATACATTAGTCTTGCACTTTGCACATTGCATGTTTAGACCGTATCCCTCATGTGATATCTTTTTCTGTCTGCCTGTATTGTTTTGGCTGCCAGAGTAGAAATCCTTTGCCTCTGACTTCCAGAAAATCTGGATCCCTGTTTCTGCTTGAAGCCAGTTGAAGCAGCTGCTGCCCTGACTGTGTAAGTAAGAGGGTAGAAGCCCTCAGACCCACAGATGACTTTGGAAGAAGTATCTGAAAATGTTTTAGGCATGATTTTCAAAGAATCAAAGAAAGTCTTTAAGTTCTCAAGTGACTTACCTTGAAATTACATGAAAATATACCTGTGTATGCTACAGAATGCCTTCCTCTTCTGGAAAGCTGTGGATGTTTCCTCTGGAATAAAAGAGCAGCTGCAAACAGAGAGAGAAGTGGAAGGTCATGCAAATTCAACTCCCTTCTCTCGCTGTCTCTTTTAGAACTACCTCCACCTATGGCAGGGATCCGAGGTAGGTGTAACTCACGTGGGACCTGATCCAGTTCTCATGAAGTCAACGAGAGCTTTCCACTGGCTTTTATAGGCATTGGATCCAGTCCACGCTGGAGGAGCTGGAAGGTGCGGGCTAAAATATCCCTGGTGTGTTTCCCTTTACACACACACACAGTAATTCCCTCCCCTGTAGCTTGTTTCTGTAACAGTTTTGTGGCTTTTTTTTTTTTTTTTCATCCAGGCTCTCTTGTATGCAGTTATTACCTCGAGGCTAGAGAAAGGCTTTGAAAGTCTACACTTCCAGGGTTTTAGAGTTACTGTTAGGTACAGTTTGTCTGATTTTTATCTTGGAGCTCTTATTAAATCTTGTGCCATCCTCACAGAGTTAGAAATCCTACTTATTTCAGGGAGGTGAGAGTTCTCTTGCCCCAAGCCAAGCTGAGAACTGTTGGTACTAGGATGTGCTGCTCCCAGGAGATGCCTCTGGCTCTGAAATAAGGCCTGAGACTCTTCAATCTTATTTTGCTCCCTGCTTCTGCAAAGCATTCTCTGCTAAGCCCTAACAGGATGCTTCCTTGCACAGAAATTGCCATGCTGTTTGGTTTATTTAGGCTTGTATTTATAGAGTGTGACAGAACTGGGATAGTGATGATAATTGGGTTTGACACAGCATGAGCAGAAAATGTGCAGAAGAAAGGAGTGTCTTCAGATGAGTTTCATCTTGAGTTTATCTAGAGACAAGGAAACTGCTGTAAAAAGTTTGCTCTGCCTTATGACCAGCAGGACCTGCTACGAGCTTGTCAAAACTCCCCTCACAAAGTGATCTGAATTAAGGGCATGTTTGTTTAGGTGTCTGTGGCTACAACTTAGAAATTAAGATACAAACTGCAAAAAAAAAATCAAGTTATTTAAATGAGAGGACGGAGTTTTTAATCCCTGGAACTTTTCCCACTGGGATTAGTGGGACTTCTGCTGAGAAACCTGTGGAGGAGACAGGTTTGTAACCCAGGGGAACACCACCTTTTTCAGCGACTCTCTGGGGCACCGTCATCGAGCTGCAGAGGGCAGGAACCTTTCGCAGAAAACCAAACAAGCTGTGCTTACATCTCCCACATTAGAGAGTGAGCACGTGGGAGGCAAATCCAAGAATGTCTGGGAGCAGCTGGGCACCTGGGAGGTCAAGCCTTACCTCCACATCAGAGGGCATTTTCCAGCTTCTTCCCTGGCACCATCTGCAGGACCAGGCTGGAAGTGGCTCTGCCTGCCTCCAGGTAATCCCAGCAATCACGACCTGAGGGAGGAATAAAGCCAGTGAAATGCAGGTTCATAACTCATGTTTAGGAGCCTACCTGATCTTCCGAAGGGTGGGTAGCTTTCTGGGAATACTGCAGTCTCTGCTCCATTGCAAAGTTCTCATGCTGAAAAATCAGTTCAGGTCCCTCTCTTCTAAAAAAGATTATAGTTTAAAAAATAAGTCTGCAGCTTTAAAACATAAGATTTTTTTTTCTTTCCTTTTTTTTTTTTGTGTATATGTGAAAGGCTCTGTAACATGATTGAAGAAATTAACTGAAGTAATTAAGATATCTTTAGAAAGTCCTACAGCTGTGTGTTCTGGGTGTCTACTCTCTGGACTCTGCTCTGGATATTCCGCCTGTTTTCCAGGCTGAATTGCTGATATACTTCATAGCAAAGCCTTGATGCAGTGAAGTTGCCAGGTGGTATGGTTTTGGTGACACTGAAACCGCTGATAAATTCAGTTTGCAATTAATGAGTGCTTTCTTAGCCCAAAACATTTTCTTCTTGCTGAGAATAATTCCTCTCTCTGTGCCCCGCCCCCCTCAATCCCCAGGACTTTCTAGAATAAATTGTGACATTCTTGGAAAAGCAAACGTTGACACTTGGACATTTTTAAACAAAATTTGGGAAGTTTGATTAAAGCTTTTTTTTTTTTTTTTCAACTCGAGCCACTTTCAGATGAAAAAATGTTGATTTGAAACAGTACAAAACAACAAAAACAAAACTATTTTGTTCAGCATGACAGAGTATTCAATCCAAATTAATCTGCTGCTTTTTACCCCCATTGCTCCTTCAAACACTAAAGAATTTATCTTATGGTTCACCTGGAGCTTGATTTTCTCATTGATAACTTTGTCAGCTCATTAAAGTGAATAAAATCCCTGATATCAGTCACCTTTTCATAACAGATTGGCATGGGGAATTGTCTCCTCCCCACCAGTCCCAGTCAAGCTGTTTGACCCCAGCAGCCTAGAGGGAAGGCAAATGTTCCAAGGTGAATAGAGCAAACATTCAGAAAAGAACATGGTCAACACATAGAAGAGTCATTATACCCCCCTCAAAAAAGAACATGTACATTTGTGCGTGCATCTCTCTGTAATTTTAATTTTCTCTCTGATATATTCTGCTTCAATGTCAGCTTCCAGAGTGGCCCCTGCCCTTTTTGTGGTTCAGCCACACAACCCTGATGGGTGGAAGGTGGGCGCAAAATGTGATAACGGAGAATCGAGGATGGAAGGCGAAGCGCCAGCCCTAGGTAGAAGCCCAGCTCCACCCAAGGTGGGATCACTTAGAAAGGCAGGCAGGAGAAGTTTTGGGAATTGCAAGCAGAAAATAAAGTGCGTGCGTCATGCAGAAAAAACGCGGCCGTGAAAAAAATGCGGCAGGAGGACGAAGCAAAGCCCCCAAAGACCTGTTTGGAAAGGTCAGCTGGTTCAGAGCAACCCAGTGCCAGTGCCTCGCCGAGGAAGCACAGGGGAGGACTGCCAGGTTACACCCCTGGAGTAAACGGAGGAGAGTGGAGAGTGCCAGAGAGGCAGAGAGGGAGAGAGGAAAACCGGGAGCAGCGTGCCAAGTGCTTTGCAAATCAGCAAGCCTCGGTGGAGTTACGTCAGTGGAGAGACTAACCCAGCAGCTAACTAAAGACACACGGCTCAGAATAGCAAGCTCTGCCTCAGACACCAAACTGAGCAAGCCTGCAGAGAGGGACAAATCACTCAAATGGGTGAAATCCTGCTGCTAATCGCCTCTGACTTATCGGATGGGTCTAGAGTTTTCCTGCCTGGCTCCTTAACAATTTCCTTTAAAAACTGTCTTTTTGTTTCTCTTCTTCCCCAAACTTCTCTGTACTGGGGCATGCCAGAGCCACCAGGACACGACACAGGCCTGAGCTTTTGTGGAGCAGCACAGACACTACTCATTGCACACCATCTCATTTCTTTGCCCCCGTGGGCTTTCCCCACACATGTGAATGTGCAAACTACTGGGGCGCACACAGATGCCATTTTCTAGCCCAAAAATTTGCCACAGCCCTCCACTTTCAGTTCCGAATCATGCCAAAACAGTGGGAGGAAAGGGACAAGAGTTTTGAGGAACTGAATACTTTTAAAGCGTGTTTCAGCCCCATCACAGAAGCTTTTTCCACCGTTTGTCTGCTTGTTTCAAAATTGCGTTTCTGTTCTCTTTCCCAGCTCCAGTTTTAAAGTCTGGCTTAGCAAGAACTTCCAAAGCCCAGTATACATCTTCAGGTGGACAAAAGATACTGAAAACTGCTGTTGGTTCTACAGCTTCATCACCCTTGGTGCATTTCTGCTGAGCAGGAATTATCTGCTCCGATAGGGATCTGTCAGAGCGAGTCTGGAGGCTGACTGTGGGGATGGTTAGAGGGGTGGAGCACCTCTCCTGTGAGGAAAGGCAGGGAGAACTGGGGTCATTGGAGAAAACGAGGCTCCAGAGACACATCAGAGCATCCTTTCAGTGCTACATGCCCCCACCTAAAGGGGGCCTACGAGAAAGATGGGGACAAATGTTTTGGCAGAGCCTGTTGTGATAGAAGAATAGTTTTAAAGTTATAAGAGAGAAGTTTTTTACAATAAAGGTGGTGGGGCCCTGGCACACAGTTCCCAGGGAAGTGGTAGATGCCCCATCCCTGGAAACATTGGAGGTGAGGTTGGATGGGGTTTTAAGGTCCCTTCCAACTTAAACTATTCTATAATTACAACAATTCTTTGTCTCCCAGGTGAGGGCTCCCAGTCATGACCCGCTGAGTAGGGGAAAGGTTTCCCACCAAGCTAATGGCTTGATAAACCCTGTAATTAGTAAAAGTAATCTTTTGATCCTACACATTCTCCTCCTATGTTCCATTTCCTTCCTTTTTTTCCACATCCTTTGCACAACTCTTGGGAGAAATCTCTCTCTCGAGGATAGGAATGGAAATGCAAGGCTATTTTTTGTCTCCCTTCTTCTTCCTCAAACATGCTCAGCTGGGCCCTTACCCACCACTGAATTAAGCACTTGCTTGACCTCAGTTCTTTGAGAACAGTGACTCACAAGCTTTGAAATCAGTATGTGCACAAGCCTTTGCTGTCTCTAGGACCTTAATGTGTTACTCTCCCACCGTGCAATTAATTACTGCAAAAATTGGCAGCCACAGGCATCAACTAATTCAGTTGCGCTGTGCATTTCCTGTTGTTCTTGACCGGGAAAGGAAAATATAACTCATGTTCTAGACAAATGGAGCCTGGAAGATGGCTTCTGTAGGAATCACTTCTGTGCCAGGCATTTTTTACAAAGGCTCAGTCTTTTCTCTGTTTGAAACAAGCACATCTTTCTCTGCAATCGTCTGCTGATGGTTTCAGTTGGTTTTGGAGTGGCTGTCAAGGAGCAAATGGCCATGGGGTAACCAGAAGAGAGAGCTGTATGGTATGAAATGGCAAAATTCAGCCCCAGTGATATTATTAATTGTCTCTATGGTTGACAACACGGCCTCCAAGAGAGCACTCTGCTCTTCTTTGCCCACGAGCAGCACTTTTAAATATTGGGTTAACCCCAGTGTGACAGCAAGTGCTTTTGCCTTCAGATTAGACTAAGTGCCAGCTGAAAAGACATTTACAAAAGACCACTCGCCGCTGCATTGGTGTGAAATCTCTGTTGTACAGACAGTTAAAACAGAGATTTGCAAAATCACCAAAGGAGGACAAATCAGAATAAGCCAGTTACCATTTCACATTAAAAAGGCGGAACAAATTAATGACTGGAGTTGCCAAGTAGCTGGCTCCAAGCACTCCAGAGACATAAAACTGCAGTGCCCTTGGCCAAAAATTGTAATGGATTTAAAAGGAAATAGGCAAATTTGTAAAGAATAAGTACATCAGTGTTTATCAGCCCTAATAAACTGGCAGTGACTTTGCAGACTGATGCCGTAAGCCAAACAGAAAATAAGGCATGTTTGGAAAGTGATGTTTTTGCGATGTTTTTGTGGGAGTTTTCACTAAGTTCCTGGTACTGAAAGCTTCAGGACACAAATATCTAATCTGCAAAAAGCCTTTGGTCTAACTTAGCATAGCATTTGTTATGCAAAAAAAGTCGTATACATGATATATTTCATCAAGATAGTGGCATACCCCAGAACCTTTTACCCAGCCATGAAATATCTGAGAATATGCTAAAAATTAAGAAATTGCTCCCCATATAACCCTGTTCAGACTGAATCATATGTCCCATCTCCTGGACACACTGGGAATTAAGGCACAAAGACCACCTGTAAATAGATTTTCTTCCCAGAGAGCCATCATATGTCAAATAAGTTTAATACTAGTTGTCTCCTCCTTCTGAGACTCTAAACCTGTGTCCCAACTGCTCAGAGTCAAATTCCACCACCGGTTGCAACCTTTACCCTTTGAATGTATTAAAACAACCTCATGAGGCTTCTTTTATTCTGCTAAAATGAAATATTTCACTAAAACTTCAAGGAAAGCTCTGCCTTCCGTTTTGTTCCATTTGGCTTTTTGGAAGAGAAGGAAAAGTGCATTTCCTCTCTGCCATCTTTCTTCCCCTCTTCTCCGTGTTTTTCTGACATAGAGTTATGATTCATGGCGGCAGAATGCTACCGTTGACAATCTTGTTTCAAGCATTCCTATATTTGTAGGACCCACACTGGCTCAGAACACCAGGATATATTGTCCCTTCCAGGTTTGGACTGTATTTTGCAGGGGGCTCCATTAAGGAGGAGGAATTTGCGCTCAGATATTCTCAGAATATTCAGAGTTTGCACTCAAAATACTCTCGCTCTGTCATTCGAGCAGTGATGAGTGGAGTGGAGACAAGCTATACCCAAGCTCAGGTGCCCCGTGTCAGGGCACAGGACGCTGTGCTCCTTTTAATGTGTCTTTATGACAGACTTGTGTAAATGTCTCTCTGTTGGTAAAACAATCGCACCTCCAGCTACCGTGGCTCAATGAACACAGAATTTTGCGTAAGCCACATAGCTACATATGTCTCCAGAAAATCCTGTTGGCTTATTCAAACACAGAGAGACACCCAGTCACCTTCTGCAAATGCCTTCCTGTGACAGAAGTGGTTTCCAGTGATCGCTGAAAGGGAGTCAAATAACCACCACATTCCGTGGGTTCCTGGTGTCCCCGAGTGGTTTTTTTCATTCCTGCTGCTTGTTATGATTTCTGTGAGCTTTGCCTGCCTGAAAGTGAATGGAAATGCCATCAGCTAAACCTGAGGTGACTCTCACACAATAGGCAGGTGAAAAGAAGTGGAAAAAGCTTTTGACAAAGGAAATATTTCTGTAGGTGAGCAGGCAGATTCACAAACACCTGCACGTGTGCACACATCAGATCATTTCTCACTCCACCTTTCTCTCCTTCAGGGCTCTGAAGGAAGCTTATGTAAATAGAAATTCTGAAACCCCAGGAAATGCCAAATATTTATTTGCTCATGCTCGCCCCTCCAGATGATTGTCCCACCACCATATAAATGCAAAGCCTATTACAGAAAATGTGGCAGATGTCTGCATTTCAGGTTCCTCCAGCCACAACACTCCCACCAAGGCTGTTCTGGACCACCCACCCACCCTCAGAAGTGGTAAGTAATCTGCTTAAACAGAAATATTCAAGAATTTTCAGTCTTGGAAAAGAGAAGAAACTGAACCTGCCCACTCCTTTTTTTTTTTTTCCTTTTTTTTTTTTTTTTTCCCAGAAGCTGGTTGCTCTTTTTGGACAGGAATTTCGGAAGTTTTTCATCTTCTTTCTTATTACCAGCCCCATGTTTCATATATAGCTGTACTAATCTCTTAGGCTGAAATACTGAGTAAGAGACCCAGCGCAGGTTAAATGCTGGGGAAAAGGTACTTTGAATCTGTCTGAAAAGTTTTCAACAGAAAATCTGTCAGTTTAATGCTGCTTGAATGTGAGTCATGCAGTTCTTTGATGCATGTCAATTTCTGTCAGAGAACTGAAATGATTCAAACGGCAACACAAGTATTTTTCTTTTTCAACTTTTATCTTTTCACATCTTTCTTGGCTGCACCTCGATTACCCTGTTTTGTTTTGAAATGCCGTAATGTGAGGTAAACAATCTTTCAGTTTCGAAAAGCAAGGCATTTTTATAATTTAAAAAACAAGGCACAATTAAGTTTGAAAGTAGATGCTTCCGTCAAACAGCAAGATTAAAAATTCATACTAAAATTTCTCATGTGATAGAAATTATATTTTCTATCACATGAGATTTTCTGTCTTGCTGTCAGATATTCTTTTCCCTGCCAATCTTTTCCATCCATTTTAGATATATTCTGGGACAGGAATTCTACTTTTCACTTTCACATTCACTTTTTTTTTCTTCTCATTCCCTTTCCTCCTTGGCGGTAACATTTACGTGGTTGGAGGACAAGTCCACAGTAAAATAAGGGTTCAGATTATCTGTCTGGCCTGTGATGCCATTTGCCTTTTTCAGGGAATTTTCTGGGTGTTCAGTGCCCACAAGTCAGTTCTTCTGGGTTCAGCTAGCAGCACCCAGGTTGCTGAAGCATCTTCTCTTGATTGCTGCCCAGTGGGATCACTGTGGTCATCTTCTTCACCTGTTACTTCCATTATTTTCACCACTTCCTTCTTTCCTTGCAGAAAAGAGAGGAGTCAAGCTGAGATCCAAAAGCAAAGTCCCAAGAAAAGGGTACCTGAAGCTTTCTTCATTACTTATGACCATGATTTTTCTGAGGGATTAGGCAGAGAACATCTTGGATGGATATCATTGCATCCAAGTGATAGTGAAGGACTGCTCAGGAGCAGGGGTGACGTGCATTTCCCGGAACACAAAACCACACATGAGGCTGGTGGAGAAAAGAGGCAGCACAGGCGAGATGAGCCAGAATCCACTCCTTCTCCGTGGACTTTTTCTTCACTGCAATGCTGGTGACCTAAAATCTCTCCAGTATTTATTCTTCAGACCCTCTTGGGTGAGACCTGAACACAAAAACTGTTTGATCATGAGAAAAAAATTTTTTTTAAGTCCACATGAGGAACTGCTCTGAGATCAGGAATGCCAGTGACAGAAATGGTACCAGGCAGAGCCCTAAAGCTAGTGCTGCTCTGTTTGATTCACGGAGCCCAGGCAAGCACCAGGCAAGCCAGAGGGAAATCAGAAGCATGGGTTTGTCAGCACCAGCCACTCCCCGTGGGTCTCCCTGAGAGCAGAGCAGGATGCTCGTGAAGTGGCACGAAGCCCTGGTACCCAGGGCACGTTCTCCTGGGTACCTTTGTGATGACTTTCCGTTGCACCAGGCAGAGTTTTGAGATCAAGTGGCCAAAGTTTACATCCCCCCTCCACAAACTGAGGACTGCAAACAGTCAGCAGAATGGATAACACTAAAGGGACAATCAGCTGAATAACAAACGCATTATTCCCCTGACTTCACTTGGAAATAAGCAGCCAGAAAGCATGAAGTGGGCAAGGATTTTGTTTCTTTTGCCAGAACAGCAATGCTTGTCCTGTGTGGAGTCCAAGAAGAAGACAAGCTGGCAGCCCCTTGTCCTGGCCGACACCAAAAATCAGATTCATTCCACGCCATCCATCCGCAACAAGTCAAATGAATGGGGGACAGGTTTCTTCTTCAACTGACTCCTCTTTTTGCATCAACACATGCATGACAGTATTTATCCTGTAAGAATGACTCCCACCAGGGATTTCCCACTGGCGTGACCGTTCCTGGACGTGAGTCTGGGATAATGGATGCAGACAGCAAGGGCATGGGCATTGCCACCTGTCTTGTCCTGATTTCTGTGGCCACAAAAATATATAACATGAAGACAATCAGCTCTTTCATTAGCAGGTCTGAGGCAAGCACAATCTGAAGGCCAGATTTTACCCACGGAGCAGACAGGAAAGGTGACACATGTGCCTGTTCAGTCACATCATAACCTGCAGAGGAGATGTGGCTTCCACCTTGTCACCACTTCACTGGGGTGACAGGTTGTCTTAAAAGTCTGTAGCAGAGAGGCACAAGCATGAATATGTATAACTGGAGCTTTGAAGGACGACATGGCCAGAAAAAGAAACTTTTGAATGATTAAAGGTTATTTAAATATTATAATGCATCCGTAAGTATGATAATAAGCTTAATTAAGTACATGGCACCACCTATATGACTGTATTCCTCAACTCTCCAGCTGGATCATGTTATATGTAAGAAGGAGGAGGGGGAATAAGATTGGGCTATATATAAGGAGTACAGGAATTTTAGCTAGTTAGGAGAAAGACCCAAAAAGATCAAAAAGTGGACAGGCTACTCTTCTCTCCTTCTTCCCAAGTGGGCACCTTCTTGTTAAGCTTCTGGGTATGGTTGTTATTATGACAAATTATTATATAATATTATTTTTATTGTTAGAGCTCTATCACAGCTAGTTAATTTACCAATGACAATTCTGAATCTCCTTCTCTTTCTTCAATAAACAGCATTATTTGTGAATCTGTGATCACACAGGTTCTTGTTGAATATGACCAGACTTAGAGCGCCGTATTGGTTGTTACCAGAAATTAAGCCCAGCAGCAACCAGTCCTCTGGTCTCTGAGGACCAGCTGGAAAGCAAAGGGGTTTATTTTCTGCCAAATTTCTACACTTTTAATGCAGCTGTCTTATGACCCAGCTGAAGAGAGGGAAGCAGTGAGAGCAGCCCCATATTCTGTCTTATGACACATGCTTCCTTCTCACAGCTCCAGAGAAAAGCTTGTGGATCACTAGCCACTGAGTCAGGCACTCACGCTTTTTGCCCTAGGCATCGTGTTTCCAACGTACCAGGACAAAATATGGCATGCTCAAGACTGGCAGGCAACCCACTGCCACAGCCTAGATTTCCTTTCCTGTGACAGACAGCAAGTGGTCAGGGAGCCCAGCTCCTGCAAGAGTCTCAGAGGCATTTCCCCCATCAGCGCTGGCATCTGCCACTGCCTTTGACAAAATAAAAGGCCTTGCCCTTCACAGTGAAAAAGACACATCTACAGACAGCTCCTGCTTGCCACCAGGGCTTTTTTGAGCAGACATCTCAAACTCAAGCCAAGATGCGAGTCAGTGTGCTACAAGTTTTGGCAATCTCTTATCTTCCCCTAGTGGGCTCAGCATTCGTATGTCTGTGCCCTGAGCTGACCTACGACAATGTCTGCTCTGAAATGCATTTCCTGAGCTGCATCTTGCCTTGTAGCTTCACTCTGCTGTGCCCAGAACCCCCACTGGAACTGCTCCACCTTGCTGGAGCACTGTCACCTGTTTCAAGGCGGGTTGTGGCCCCAAACCCCAATGATTGCTCGATGGAATGTGTTTGGGAGTGGAATTTGTCAAAGCTGCTATCTATCTGAATGCACTGAGAGAGGGCCTCTCCAGCTGAGTTTTGTATAGCAGCCGTGGAGGCAAGGGCTCTCCTGAGCACGTGAGATTTGTGATTCAGGATCGTGTCCTTCCTGGAAGTGGAGCAGCTTGTCACAGTTTGAAAGCAAGCTGGCAGGCTCTGCCCAGGAGCCTACAGTTGTAGCAGCTGAAGTGGAACAACCTCCCACGATGCTGGGCTAAATGGATTTAGTTCAGCATCCTCTCACTCCGCTCATATCACTGCTTCTTGCCCTGAAGAGGTCACCTGTGCCCCAGAGTCTGCTTCTCTACTCCATGCAGCTGCCAGGCTTGGAAAACTGTGTTTTGCTCCATTCTGCGGGATCTTTCTTACGCAACTTCTTGATTCTTCCAGCCTCTACTGGAAAGGTTCCTTCCTTGTCCCTCATTGCAATGCCTCCTTCATGACGCTGCCTGAAAACCTCTCAAGAAACAGTCAGGGAATACCCACTGCTCTTGGTCTCTGGAGAGGCACTCAGCTGAAAAGCAGTGCTGCCTAAGGGTACTTCTCCCAAAACGCCAGCTGCTCAGCTGCAGAGGGTGGTGACACTCCCAAGAAGAGCTTGCCCCAACGCCTGAATTCCAGCAACTGCCGAGAACCGGCAGCTCATCCCACGAAGGAAGGTGTCAGGCAGCTGTGGCGAAAAGGAAAACTCAAGGCTCAGAGTAACCCTACAGGAACAAGGAGAAAATGGGAGAGCAGGGAAATGTTAGGTTCAGTTTCACACTTTTCAAACCGAGTGGGAGATTTCAGCTCCAGCCTTGCTTCTCAGGCAGCATGGATGCTGCTGGCTCAAGCCACCAAATCAATGACATTGAAAGTACCCTCTAGACCAGATAATACAGATTTTGTAGAGATGATGCTGGACAGTTTGGCCACAGCCAGATAGGACAGCCAGAGACTGTGCCCAGACTGTCTTGTGCAGTGTTTTAACCACAACACAACCCTCCTCTCTGATTTTAGCCTCTTTCCTATTCCTTTCAGCACCCTGACAAAGCTGGAAATCCATAGCAATGCATACACTGTGCAGTGATTTTAATTTAAAAAAATTGTATACAGATATGACTGAGATGTTTCCAACCGATAAAGATAATAAGTGAGGATAAAAGCAAAAAGCAAAGAAAGTTCAATCTGAAAGTGCATGTTTGAATTGCACTGTTTGGACAGTCCTAGCCTGACTTGCAAGGAGCAGGGCAAAGCCTTTCTCACTGCTTATCTGCAGAGCTATTCTTGGCTTCTCCTTCTCAGATTTTAGTTTAAATATCTGCAATTATTTACCTACAGCATGTACCTTTTTTTCCCCCCCCCTCTTCTTGAACAATGACTAATTGCCTCGTGTGAAGGCAAATATTTAAGTATGTGTGCAGGAAAGTTTTTCTCTCGCAGACAGATAGCAAGCAGGGCTGTGAAAAGCCTGGTGTTCATATATGGGGTTTCACATGTTTTTGCTTAATTTCTAAGCCCCTTGAGGTTTAAAAAGCATCAGAGTTCTCATGTCCAGGCTTTAAAGTGCAGACTGACAACTTGAGGTGGCCTTTTCAATACAAAATGCATGCAAACTTCCATGTAAGTATACAGTTCATAAAAAGACTCAAAGGAGAAATTGAAATAGGAATAGATTTATGTAAAAGGGAAAACAGGAACTTACTAATCAGTCAAATTTCACAATTTTCTTCAGTGCAGAGAAACCATAAGACATTTGCAACACTTGCTGGTTAAATAAGCCACTCAAAATTACCGTATAAAGTTATCTTTTGAATTTATTTTTCTTTTTTTAAAAAAGGTGAGGCTTTCCTAGTTACCTTGGCTTACACATTAGTCTTTTGACAAACCAGTCACAGTACCTTTTCTCAGCAATACTGCCCAGCGTTTTGGGAAGAAAGCCTAAGGCAAAAGCTCAGGATGAAATGATTGTTTGGTTGTACTTGGTAGTGTAAAATTTTAGGCATTTGCTTAATCTTAAATGGAAGAATAATCTCCCCACTATTTGTTGGCAATTCACTAAAATGTAGCTTATGTCTCAGAGATTTTCTGCATCGCAGGCAATAGCATGAGGTCTCTTCTGTGATCAACTCTTTTATCTGTTTAATACAGGTGCAGACAGAAAATTTGTGTATGCCAAATGTCATCCTGGAAAATGCTATCTTTAAATAACAGAAATAGAATTATGAGGGGAGAAAAAAAAGTGTTCTCACACTTAAATTGGTACATGCAAAAGCACATAATGTTCAGATGGCAGTTTATTCAGATAATTTCCAAGTGTAAGCCTGATCACCTGACTTCTGGAGAAGCAAGGCTTGTGCAATATGTTAAGCTCAACCTCACTTTCTCAGTTTTTCCCTGAAGAGGATACCAAAGGGTTTACAAATTCATCATCCTGAAATTGCCTGTTTTACCACAGAAAAACTTATATTGGTCATCCAGGCACCGTTCCGCCTCTTCCAGATGTTGTCTTTTGTTTTCATTTTGCGTTGCATAGTCTGAGATAAGTGACATCAGGATGGTAATATAAGCCTGCAGAACAGCATGTCCTGCTGTTGGCTGTAAGTGAGGCAAAAAAACCCCTAGTTACAGCTACAGATTCAATATCTGTCAGCACACAGACTTTTTGTTTGAAATTAGAAATAAACATTTTTTATTTGAAATTAGAAATAAACTTTTTTTTTTTTTTCACTTAACTTAAAGCATCTGGGTCTGCAAGGGAAAGAAATAATGATTGCCTTTCCCATATAGCACAGGACTTGGTTTTTCCAGAGTCTACATGAGCTTTTAACAGTCAGGACCTTGATCACATGGCTAAATATTTGGCCCAAAGGTTGATGTATTTTCCTTTAAGCGCTTTCTCGTGCTGTTCCAACAGAGACCTGAGCCTCAAAGATAAAATGCAAAGGTTTAAAAGCTTGCTAGCTTGGAAAGCTTCCTCCTCACCCACTCTTATACTCCCAGGGAATCTGGACAATACACATGGACAAGATGACTTGCACTTCTTCCACTAATTTTGGAAATTAATGGTGCAATCACAGACGTCTGAAATTATTTTTTCAAGCAGGGGACCACAAAGCCAAATTTTCCTGCCCTTGCTGACTCAGGCACTGAAGGATGCCACCAAGATAAACCATATCTGTTGAAGCATATCACAAGGCACGGTGGTGTGCAAAGCAGCCGGTGCTTGGGGAGAACACCTCACTTGCAGCTGCCTGTTCCCAGAGTGGAGTGGTGTAAGCTTTAACAGCACATTCACAGGTCAGGGCACTTCGCACAGAAATATGGGACAAAGCGCAGCTGCGATAATCTAGTCCAGAGGCAACCCAAACAAACGATAATATACTGAATAAAAGATACCCTTTAACATGAAGGATCACTGTCTACTTCTCGCCACCCTGTCCCTGCCGTCTCCAACAACAGATATTGGGGCTTATCCCGCAGGGAGACCCCAGAATGGTTTGCCCAGATGAGCTCCTTGCTCGGTTTTCATGGGGCACTGTGGTGCTGTTCATTCTTTCAACTTTAACTCACCTTGATACTATTTGAGCCCATCACAGAAAGTGTCTCCTAACACAGCTCATTCTCTTTGCAAGTCCAGGTGTAAAATTATTCTTGCAGGAGGTCATGGTCTTGTACTTCACTCCTCTTGAAGTCAATGGCAATTTTGTTGCTGACTTCAGTGGATAACTGGCCAGAACATGCGGAATCCAAGGATTTGGGAGATGAAAACTACTCAGAAAAACACAGCATTAAAGCTTACCCATCCTGAATATAATTTTTATACCATATTCACTGCCACTGCCTGAGTGCCCACTCCAACACCATGCTGTGTTTTGGTCACAACACGACACTGATGTGCATGACATCAACTTTTTCAGGAAGGCAGGACCACAGTAGGAGCCTGGAGAAAGGTTTTCATTGCTCCTCCAGTGCCGACCCATCTCTCTGCAAATGCAGGCCACACCCAATAAGATCCAGACCACACCCTGTGCTCGACAGCGATCTAGAAAAACAGCCTGAAAAGTCTGGAGGAGGGTTGAGGTGGAAAGCTGCTGCCATGGAGCATTCAGGACCCGAAGGATTTGCCTGCAAATAAGCCACAGCAGCAGCTGAAGCCCTTGCCAAATACTAATGCATCCTGTCTGTCCACTCCACCTTTGTCCAGGTAAGATTGCCCTGGTGGTCCCTTCTCCATTCACATTTGGCTCTGAAGATAGTCTTTACTCTTGAAAGCCTTAATGATCTTTTCTCTTGTTTGTGGCAGGCATCATGAATGCAACAAGTCTCTTCCCTCTCCCCAGCCTCTCTCAGGAAGCTCGTGGAATACGTGTCATCTGCCAAGTCCCTGGTTGGAAAACTTCAACCAAATATAGAAAGTCTGGACAAGAACTGGACTTTTTTTCTTTTTTTTCCCTTCTTCTGCTGCCTGGTTTTAAGTTTGTCTGCAGCTGCTGGAGTTACAGGGAGCCTTGAAAGAGTGACCACTTTTATTTTTTGACTAGATTGCAAGCCAGGCTCACCACAAAGCCATTTTTTATGGTTTTACAAAAAGCATGCGGCAAACCTTAGAAAAGCTACTTAGTCATCCTGTTAGTGACCACTGTCTTCTGGAGTTTTTCCCTCTTCTCTCTCCCCTGTTCCTCACAGAGATTTTTCTGCCACTTCTCAGAGCAGAGGCACACTCTCATCAGCTACACAGCATGTTTAAGAAATGTTTCCCTTCTGGTTCTAAAGTATTTGTTTTCACAGAGCAGTGTCTCCCGGAGGTGAGATTTAAAACACACTTTTACAGGAAAATTGCAGTTTAACCACAAAAGCAACTGAAAGCTGATAAAGCTATCCCTAGGAAAAATTGCTTTTATGCATGCATCAAAACTTCAGTTGTAGAACTGGACAACTAATTAGAAAGAAAAAAAAGAAAAAAAAGAAGGAAAAAAAAGAAAAAGAAAGAAGTAGATTTCATGGATAATTAAAAACAATTTAAAAACCTCAAGCTGTTGCTTTGTTAGTAGGAAGTGGGGGACATCCCTGTTATTGACCAGTGTCAGATCTAAATCACGGCAGAATTTCTCTGCTATAATAAGGATTGAATGTCACTCACAGATGTTGGCTTAAATCAGACCACTTGCCCAATTTCTGCTCATTTCAGTTTCTGCTAACCCTTGTTATCCCCCACCTAGCCAGCTGCACACTGAGGGAAACACAGTTTTTACGTCCTGACTCTCTTTCTTCTTGGCATGGCAGAGTTAGATCCCTTCTCCCTGCACAGTTCCCCATCCCTTGGAAATAACCCATTCAACAACAGGACACATCAGAGAGCCTTCAAACCTTTCTGTGAGGCATCAGGTGACCAAAATGCCCACCTGGATGGGGCAGGATCAATATGTACCGAAGCAGGGACTGCTGGGGGACACCTTTTGCGGGACCGATACCTGCTCCTGTAGCACTGGGTTCCCCTAGATGAGTATGAGTAAAGTGAGCTTATTTAGCTCAAAAGCAGAGTTCCACCTTAGAAATGCACGGCA
This sequence comes from Callaeas wilsoni, assembly GCA_013398955.1. Taxonomy (NCBI): domain Eukaryota; kingdom Metazoa; phylum Chordata; class Aves; order Passeriformes; family Callaeidae; genus Callaeas; species Callaeas wilsoni. Next base: position 31,591 of record VWPU01019485.1, read on the forward strand.
CAAGGCAAGATGAAGTGCCACAAAGAGTTTGGGGGACTCTGTGCTTGGTTTCTGACTCAGGAATTCTACTCAGGATGTGAGAATAATCTCGTCAACACCAATCCACTACCACAAAGATTTGTTTTCAAAGCAAGGAATTTGTTCAGTAATTATTCCTTAGTGCCACTCCAACCCAAAGGAGAAAGGTCTGTTTCATGGGGTTTTGCCTCATCAGGATGAACACATTTCTTTTTTAAAGGTGGCTCTGTATGACGGCAAAGTCAAGTAGAGGAAAGTTCAGTAAAATCGTGATGATTTGTGGTTATACCTCCAGTCAGCCCCCATGAACACAGCCTGAGTTGCAAAGGCAGCATAAACAGTGCATCCAGAAAGGGCTGAGGGCACACTTTAAATTACTTTTTTATATCAGGAGTTTCACTAAACAAATTAAAGGCAGAAAGTCCTCCAAGTGCTTGAGGAAACAGAAAATTTATTAAAACAAATTTTTTAAAAATAGGTATTCAAATTGCTTCCCTACTTTCATCTTTTCCAACTCTTCAGCTTCCATTTCCTTTTGGGTGGAAGAAAGACTAAGGAAAGAGAAACATCTGAGGGTAACAGTGGTAGAAACAATCGAGGGAGAAACAACCAGCTTCTAATCAAAGTAAAGAATGGGGAATTGGGATGAGGAAATTAAAACTTTGTGTTGTTCATGAAGAACATCATTTTTCAAGGCTTTGCAAGAAATGCTGGAAGCTTCACCCTTGATCATTCTGTACTAAAGGAAGCAACCCATGCCTCAGACTCTGTTCTGCATGAACAGGGCACTGAAAATGGTCCACCAAAAATGCAGAACAAAGAAAGAGAATCTGGTTTTGAAAACGTGGCTTTTGAGGGACAGGGTTTTCCAGTCACACTCTGGGAACCATGCCTGCCAGGCTGGGAAGAGAGCAGGAGGTTGAAGGCACGAGCCAATGATGCCCTGGAGATTTGTAAGCCTAGTGAAAATGCCAGGAGGGACAGGTTTCTGGGGAAGGCACCTCAGTTTGGGGTAGATGCTCTTGTTTGGGAATTCTCTTCAGCTCCTCTGGGCAGCATTTCCAGCTCTCTTCCCCCAGATTATATCACATAATTTTTATCTCACTCAGGAAAAGAGAGGGAGCAAGTGAAAAAAAGACGCATTATTAAAGTTGAAGTGGTAGGAGAAGCAGCCTGTGCAGGAGGATGCAGTATCCTGAAAGAAAGTGGCATTCCTGGGAAGTAAAGCCTGTGAAAAGAGTCCATATGAAAGGGTAATAAACTTCTTCAGATAGAGCAACAGAAGCAGATAAAGCAACAGAAGCAAAATACTCTTTTCAAGTATTTTGAAAAGAAGTTTCTACTTTCAGCCGTAACAAACCATATCACAGGCTTGTTTTTAATGAGTGAAAACAGAAAATAATACGTTTTTATTCCATTCATCTGAATAGTATTTTTCCATGACAAAAAAAAAAAAAAAAAAAAAGAGGTTTTGTTCCTTTGGGACATTTTGTTTTTAAGATGCTCAAATGAGTTACTGAAACACAAAACTGAACTGGATTCTCCCATCTCTAATTACCCATAAAAACTTATTTGTTCTGAACATAAAAGTCTAAAATTTTCCCTAGAGAACCTACAAACACTGGACTTGATTTTAGCCTTAGATACGCACAGTCTTGAGAGTCTATACTTATGAGTAACATTCTGGTAATTTTGGTCAGACTGCTCAAAAAGCCATCAAAGGCAGCAAAGGTCATTGTTTTCAGAGAGTTCAGATTAGAAATTACCAATACCCAGCCTAGCAGGAAAAAAAAGAGGACTAAAAATGCTAAGATTAGCTGTATTGCAGTGGATGTATCCATCAGAAAAGAAGCCAAACCAGAGGTGAATGTTAAAACAAAAGTGAAAAGCATATTTTTTTGTCCTGCTTACAGAGTCAATCAGAGTACGCAGTGTTATGTGTTATTATAAACATACTGTCAATATCTCCCTTTAATCTCAGCAAACTGATAGGTGGTAGCAATTATACAGGATGATTCATTAAAAGTGCTGTAGTAGGCCAGTGCTCTAATCCACAAGCTCTTTTCCTTTGCCCAAGCCATGTGGAACTTGTCCTTGAGCCGTATATTACAAGACCACAACTCATTTATCTTCCCATTTTTTCAAGGAAATCTGACACAGGGAGACACAAGTGTTGCTGCTGCAGGAGCAGCTGGCCCAGATCCAAAGCTGGGTGGAAGGTTTGGGGAAGATAACAGAGAACTTCCTATTATTGGTCCAGTTAAGGTCAGGGAGGGAGTTATTCCTATTTCCCTCTGATTAAAATATCAGTCCTGTCTCAGGCCGGGCTTAGCATTGGTGAAAGCAGCACAGAGTGACACCAAATGCCACTTGGTCCCCTGGGACAAGTGTCCATTTTACCTTGAGAAGCCTTTAATTAAAGGGAGAGTTCCGCAGAGAGGGGAGTGCAGGGATTTAGTGAGACCGGGTCTCAGCAGAACACGCTGGTGTACGCTGGGGTGACCAAAACCCGCTGCATTTGAGGAGTAACATTTTGTAAACGCTGCTGCACGAGCCTCAGAGGCAGGAATCCAGGCTCACACCCTCCTCCCTCCAGATGCTTGGAGCAGCTCTGCTGCAGCACAGCTTGCAGGAACCTGGCTCCAGAGCTGTGGTGGGAGCGGATCCCTCTGTGGTGGGTGGGGTCCTTGGTTCCAGGCCATCTCCTCAGCGTCTTCCAGCTCTCCCACCACCTGTCTGAGCGAAGGAGAGGTGCCAAGCTCACAGCCAGAGCACTGTGCTGGCTCCCTGGCAGTGTCTCAGCAGTGGAAACAGGGCTCCGCAGGACCAGAGTCCTGTGGTCACAGCACGATCTGTCTCAGCCTTTCTCAGCTCTCTCCCGGGCTCCGAGGAGGCTGAGCTGACTGGCAAAGACCCCTCTCTTCTCTTCACCTGTCTGCAGGGAAAGGTGGTGAACAAATCCAAAGGAAAAAGCTTCTTAGCTATGTTAGGATAAAGAGCTCTGTCAATTTAGTTTATGGAGAAGCCAGGGTTTTGGGGGGGAGGTGGGATAAATAGAGAAAGATATTCTGGAGGAACTATCCCCACCCTCATCCCAACATTATTCTTCCCTCATTTCTGCCCCATTTGCAAAGCCTTTTATATTCATGAACCCTTGGCAGCTGGCTGATAAAAGACATCTAGAAGTGAAAAAAACTCTTATTATTGGATAAAAAAGGAATCCGTGGAAATAGCTCTGCCTGATCCAGAGACCAGGAGGGGCACTGTCACTTGTCCAGCTCCTTGTTGATAGCTCTTCCGTCTGCTCCACTGCTGAAATAAATTAACTGCCCAAAGCCTGGAACTTTCCCAAAGATCCAAGAAACCAGAAAGAAATAGAAAAAAGAAAAGTGAAAGAAGGAAAAAAATTATCTTGTTGCCGGAAAGCCTGTCTTTAATATTTCCGTGTTTTTCAAGCAACTTTTCATGATTTTACCTGCTTTCAGACACCTTTTTTATCTTGCAGCTGGATTGGGTGAGGTGCTAAGTTCCATGCATGTTACTTTGTGGGGTTTTGTCTTTTAATTATATTTTGGTGTTTCACACATGCACCTCACAATGAGTGTTTTTCTTGTCTTTGCATCTCTTTTTCAGCACTGAATTCTTCACAATGCTGCTAAGCAGCAGAACTGAGAGCAGCACAGGTGGGCTGATGTTCAAAAGGTCCTTTCTTTTCACCTATGATGGGTTCATCAGAGGTCCTGCCAACAAATCTTTCCTGCACTCCTTATAATTCAACTGAATATCAAAATCCAAAGATTGGTTTTTGCTTCAATTACATCACGTTCTCAGTTATATCCATTTGACATCTCCTGATTTTTCCTAAGCTTGTTTTATTTGTCAGTAAAGAAATGTATCACCATCAAAACCCTCCTTAAAAAATGTAGCTTCACTTTAGGGGGAAAAAATATCCCTGAACAAGGCAACACTTGAGAAGCATTTAAACTTTAGCGTATGTCTGTGAGACCACAGCTTTCATTCTGGAAGCTTTTGGATATTTATGTGAAAAGAGTGTAAAGAAGCACGGACATGCTGAAAGACATCCAGTCCTTCTGATTTACAGATGCTCAGGATCTGGCACCCTGCTGAAAAGCTCCCTTTTTTCAAACCTTTACCTTCAAGGTGCCTCTGGAGCCCAAATCTCTTTCACAAGAGTATTAAAAAAAAGAAACAAAAAGAAGAATGTGATATCTTCCTTTTATTCATGTCCTTCAAAAAGATTAGTGCCCTGTTGCAAATGAAGACTGCCTTCATAGACACTGCTCTCTATTAAAGGGAAAAGACTGTTTTTTACAATTAATTTGTTGATTATTTCATTACTTTGGCTGCGTAATGAGTATGGATGCTGCTCTGTGGGGCAAAACCGATAACCTGGGGGGACTGTCTGTACTTACTCGATGCAGTACTCAGACATAATGGCACTAAACCTCAATGTGCAACTTGAAACCTCACCCACGGGTGGTTTAACCCAACGAATAATGAAGGGAGGGAGACAGAATGCCTGAGCTTTGATTACACTTAATGTTCCCAGCTGAGAGGAGGCAGTGATAGGTACTCAGTGGTTGCGTTGAGCTGGAAATCCCATCTCCAGCTCCTGTGAATTCTTCAGGCAAGTCCCGAAGAATAACTGATACAACATTCCTCTATCTGAGTCAGTCTAATTGTACTGACAACAGTGGATGAATGTCTGCAAAAATGCTGAGCTGTCCAGTTAAAAACTTTCTGGGAAGTGAACAAGAATCCCTTCCAAGAAAGAAATTAGGCTGTCTGATTCTATAATAAAAACTCTTATTTTCCTGTTTGTGATATTTCTTAAGCCATGTTTCTAAAAGAAGTCAGATTCACTAATGCAAGCCCAGCATTTCCGATTTTTTAGCATTTTTTCACCTCATAGGCTCACAGAGTGGTTTGGGTTGGAAAGGATCTTAAAGGGCATCTTGTTCCAACCCCTTGCCATGGGCAGGGACACCTTCCACTGTCCCAGGGTGCTCCAAGCCCCGTCCAGCCTGGCCTTGGACCCTTCCAGGGATCCAGGGGCAGCCACAGCTTCGCTGGGCACCCTGTGCCAGGGCCTCCTCACCCTCACAGTAAAGAATTTCTTCCCAAAATTTAATCTAATCCTGCTCTCTTTTAGTACAGAGCCATTCCCCCTTGTCCTGTCAGTACACGCTCCTGTAAAAAGTTCTCTCAGCCTGTCTTCACAGGAGATGTGTTCCTCTTCACCCTTTACTTCTTAATACAATATATATTGTTTAGTGACCCACAGATACTTCAGCTCTGTTGGTTTAAGTGTGTCTCTTCCTCTCCATTCTGGGAAATTCTCCAGATATTATGAAAATTCTTGCAATTTTCTTTCTTTCATTTTTTTTTCCTTCCCATCTTGCATTTAACTGTTGTAGGATGACAAAAACATGATTTAAAAGTTCTGAGGTCAACCTGAAAGTCTCTTAGCCTCACTTGGGTGGAACATGGCGCTTCTGACTCATTGAAGAAACATTCATAACATTCGTAACAGGCCTGCAAAATGTCAGAGAAAGTCGCTCCGGTGATAGCAGCAGGAGTTGATTTCCAAGGGAAGGATGAGGACGGAACCAAACCTTTTGGGCCAGAGTGCAAACAAACACAGATCAATTTCTATTTGCTGGAGCTCAGAACAGTTTGGAGAGACCTCCCCTTTGATATTTGTTCATTTCATGCACCCCTGCCTTGCCTTTTTTTTTTCCCTTTTTTTTTATCTAGGACTGCATGGAGATTACTTTGGCCCTTGCTCCACATCCATGGTAGGGCCTGTGGAAAACACAGCTACTTCTCCAGACAGGCCCTTCCATGGTGCTCTGCTCATGACTCTGTTCTCCAGGGCGGCACTTTTGGTTCCCAGTGACCACTTGTGTCACGCGGAGCCAGGTCACAAAATCCTCCCTGCTCCAATGGAAAGCACAGGTGTGGTGCTTGAGGCAGATGGGTACCACAGGCTGGATGTGGTGCAGCCATTTACACCTCTCTTTGAGGTTATGGATGGATCATCCAAACTACATCTTTCACCGCAAAAGCTTTTCTTCTCTGGAGCACAGCTGAGGGCATCCTTTCTCAGCGCTCCTTTGCCAGCAAACACCACAGGGAACACTCAGATGCACCAACTTTGCTTTGATTGCCAAAAGTTCTGGCAGCGTTTTGCTGCCATTGCTTAATTCCCAGATTCAGGAATCAAATGAAAAATATACACACAGAATAAGATATTTAGTTAGTGTGAAAGGAAGAGTTGCTGAGACTCCAATCCCCCCACTGCTCTTCCAAAGGCAAAAATTACCCTGTGCTGGACTGTAATATGAGCAAGACCTTTCTTTCTTGATTCATTTTAGTGGCATAAAAAGGGCCCTGTGTGGGAATAAAGTACCTTTTTTTCCTAACGTAAAGCACTCTGAGATAAAAATGACTGCAGGATATGTATAAACAATGTTCTCTCCACTCTGTGATAGCTCCAGCTCCAGGCTGTGCAGGAGCAGGTAGGTGTCTTATTTCTCTATTGGAGGAGCAATACTGATATGCCTCTGAGTTGGACATTACTTTTTTTAGTGTTTTTATAGTGTTCATGCCAGTTTTAAGACATTTTTCTTTCCTTATGCTGTGATGTTCCAGTTCTCCCGGGCGGGGGTTGGTTCTTGGTGTGAAACCAGCTTGCTGTGAACAAATCTCAGATCTCCTCTGGCTCAGCACCTACAGCTGCACCTGCCATCTCTGCCCCTTCTGCAGTCAACTCGTGGCTACAGTGTGCTTTTATCCTGTCACATTAGTTGGTTTTGTTTGGGATTATTGTGCAGAAGTGCTGTTTAATCCATGTGAGTGGATGCTCAGTTCAGGCCATGGCAACTCCTGCTTGTTCAGGGAGAGACTGAGATAAGAAACCATTCTTACAACTTCAGGATGCTGAAACAAGAAGAACTCGATTTACTTCATTTTATTACTTTTTAAAAATTATTTTTAAAAATTTCCTCTCAAAATAAATGCCTCACCCTATCTGTTGCCACAAGACTCCAGGAGCTGGTGCCTTTATAAATCTAACACAGATTACTTTTACCAACACAATGACAGAGTACATTATCCTATTGCTTTTCCCAGTACACCTACAACATGACCCCACAGGAGCAATTAAAACATGCCTCTTCAACCCAAGAGCAAGATTTAAATGTTAAAGTCAATTCTCATCATGCAGAAAAGCAAAAGGCGTGGGTGTAAATGTATGGATTGTCCAAGAAGTATTCAGGCCAGAAGTTTGAGCTTCCATAGTTACCACCTCCCTGTTCTCATCTTCCTGCCCCACTAACCAAATTAAACCCTATCAACTGCAGCAGCAGACTTATGCATAGAAGTCTACTGTAATTTCCTACCATAACCTGGCAGAAAAAAAAAGCCATTCCAGGTTCAAGCTCCAGCCACGGTGTCCTCAGCTCACCCCAGCCTGTTCCTCCAATGTACAGTTTGTAGTGGCATGATCAGTTCCCATGCAGGAGGAGATGAGGCTTGCAAAGGGTTGTCTTGACTGCTAAAAAAGCTGCTTCAAAAAAGAAAAGAAAAAAGGG
>VWPU01019487.1:0-23116 GCA_013398955.1 Callaeas wilsoni
CGCGGGCACGGCGCGGGCACGGCCTTCCCTCAGCCCCGCACCGCGCTCCCCAGGCCGGCCACACCCGCCACGAGGGCCTCGCTGCCCCTCGATGGATGGGACACGCACGCGGGCCGAGGAGAAGCACAAGTCCCACAGGGCAGCTCTCCCGCCATGTGCTATGGCACCCAGCGCACCCAGGGAACCTCCATGACTCCAGGCAGTTCTTCCACCGCCGGCACTGATGCCTTCAAGCGACATCTACCACCAGCATACCCTGTAAAGCCAAGAGATCCTTGGGCTGGTCTCACTGCCAGACACTCCGGTACACCAGGCACGGTTCAGCTTCTGTAGCTCACCCTCGTACTGACCATCACCAGCTCCCACCTAGAGCTGCTTCCCTCCTCAAGGGCCTTCATGGGAAGCCGTAAGAGGAGCGGTTGAGGGACCAGGTGACCTCAACCACTTCTCTTATAGCTTCCCCTGAAGAGAAGTGTGAAGAGAGAACTTCCCCTGAAGTTCAGCCTGGAGGAGACTGAGGGGAGACCTCGTGGCAGTCTAGAAGTTCCTCATCAGGGGAAGCGGAGGGGCAGGCACTGATCTCTGTGATCAGTGTGGTACACCAGGCGCGGTTCAGCTTCTGTAGCTCACCCTCGTACTGACCATCACCAGCTCCCACCTAGAGCTGCTTCCCTCCTCAAGGGCCTTCAGGGGAAGCCATGAGGAGTGGTTGAGGTCACCTGGTCCATTCAGCCTGGAGGAGACTGAGGGGAGACCTCGTGGCAGTCTAGAAGTTCCTCATGAGGCGAAGCGGAGGGGCAGACACTGATCTCTGTGATGACCAGGGACAGGACCCAAGAGAATGGCCGGAGCTGTGCCACGGGAGGTTTAGGCTGGATATCAGGAAAAGGTTCTTCCCCCAGAGGGTGGTGGGGCACTGGACAGGCTCCCCAGGGAATGGTCACAGTCCCATGGCTGTCAGAGATCAAGGAGCACTTGGACAGTGTTCTCAAGCACAGGGCATGACCCTTGGGGATGGTCCTGTTCAGGGCCAGGAGTTGGACTTGATGATCCTCATGGGTCCCTTCCAACTCAGGATATTCTGTGATTCTTTAGGCACACACAGCACCAGCTGCATCCCATCATCTGAAAGGTCTTTTCCAACCTAAATGGTTCTATTTATAATCTTTTTAATGACTCTTCAGTGCATGGGATGGTGCATCTACACCTCCAGACATCCCTGTGTTCCTGTCACTGCACCAACAGCGCATCATAACACCCACCTTTAGAATTCCCAGCACACAATCCCACAGGCACAATTTCGGGGGAATGAGGTCAAAATTGCTAAGGCACATTCAATTTCTCAGAACTAGAAACATTTTTTTTCCCTTCAGAAGCTGAAGTAGGATTTCTAAAGAAAAACGAAGATCAAAGACAAAAGCAACCTCCCATTGTGTCTCAGAAGAGGAAACAAAAATGTGTAAAATTACTAAATCTGGAAACAGAAGCAAGAGAGCAGGTTTAAGGAAACAGAAGAAAACGCAGCTGTTGCTCGGGTACCAGCTGAAGAAAGGATAAAAGCAAACCAGATCTCAGCATCCCTCCCTGATACATCTGATCAGCATGAAATACGTCCGGGGAACACTGAAGTTACTCTCAGTTGTTACAGATATAATTGAAGCTCTGAGCAAACCCTAGATGTTAATGTAAAGGAAGAAATTTAATATGCAAAACTACTGAAACAGCATCACATCTTCAAAAGTCTAATAATAGCTCTAGGTTTTTTTCAAGGCTCCTAATAAAATAAGCTGCTTTAAAATACATACAAAGCCAGCAGAAAAACACCTCCCAACTTTTTCAATATAAAACAGGCAAACTAACATCTACTTTACTATTTGCCTGTTAATTACCAGAACTAAGAGCACATTACAATGGTGGAACTGGCAGGAAACAAACAAAAAAAACAACAAGAAATCACCATGGCACAGCTTGTGGTCCAGTGGCTCATGAACTATGAGAACTCCCATGAAAAAACTGATAACTTGAAACCACCAACAAAAAAAATCTGTTATCAATGTGATAAAAGAAATTATCATAGTAAGGTCTGGAGGTCTGGGTTTTTTCGTGTGTGTGTTTTGCTATTTTTTATGTACACTCTACACTCAGCATTAAAGAGGAAAAAGAAATTCACAGTATTTTACAGAAACTTAGCCAGTCAGATTGCTTTTGAAGGCACAAAAAAAAAGTAATAAGTTCAAACAGACTTTAAAACTTATCAAGTGGTTTAACTATTTCTCAGTAGAGAGTAGTGGATTCACAACAAACCACCCCTTGTTTTTTTCTTGCTGACCAAACCAGCTCCTCTCTACTAACACTTTGTTCAGTGTAGAACGGAACACAAACAGGCAAAACCTGAGATAAATTTTGCCTCTTGTTGTCTCACCCCACTGCCCAAGAAATTACTTCTCTTCTGCACTATTCCTGCCACTGGTGACTTAGCAGTCACCAAGGCATCTGGCATTACATATGTTGTACAACATATATTATCATCACTTGATATCCTCGTGCTGATACTGCCACTGAGTTGCTTCAATAGTAAGATCTACTCAGATAAAAGATTTAAATGCATTCTCTAGCCATAGCCTCCAAAGGTTACCTAGATCATCATGGTAGCCATTTAGCAAATTTAATGCCATTTAAAAGAGCAGCTAACACAGGTAGACAGAATAGTCCACTCCGAGGTTATAAAATGGTTCATTTTGATAGTTGCAAATAACATTTTCCAGAGAAACTGTGATCAGCTGGCAGAAAGCACCAACCAACCAGCAAATGACCTATTTTAAAAGTTATGGTGAGTGACCATTTATTCCTAGTAACCTGCCTGGTAAGAGCTCCAGGCCCACCAGATTACAGTGTTATTTCAGCCTTCCACTCAGCTCTGGAAAGGGTCAGTCATTTATGGATATGAGCATTAACACCCAAATGTTTTTATCTGAGAAACAAACAACCAAACAAAACCAAAAGCCTCCCAAAAACTGTAATTGAGAAAATGATGATGCATCAATTTTAAAGTTCAGGATCACTTGCTCCAGAATTTACATCTGCACAAATTTGGTTTAATGCACGAGTATAAGGCAGAGACAGTATTTTAGAGACAGACAGAAGAAAAAAGCCTTGAATTTTCTGCAAAATTCCAGACTGCTGACAAATGTGAACTGTCGTGTTTCTGAGATAGTCACCCAGAAACCCAATAGTTCCACGCAGATGACCGCTCAGGAGTTCTGTGCCTTGAAACCCATGAAATTGGGATTTATTTTCTTTTTAGCTGAGTACACATTTTAAGTTTAAATTAACAGAAATGACAGATGATTTTCAAGTGAAATAATCTGTAGAAATTCCTATTTCTGTAACTCTCCAGCAAAAACTTGTACTATAAGGTAGGAGTAGTAAGATGGTTGTGTACTTTACTAGAAACCTCAATATATATGGCACTATGAAACAAGACCCTGCAAATATTGACCCTCAAAATGAAGCCATGACAGGATTCTTCTCATTCAGATAATTTTACTGCCATCAGCAATACAATTAATCCAATATGCCCTACGGACCTGTCAGTTATTGCCATGGTGAACAATTCATGTCCAAGAGCTCAGCAGGCCGTGCCAATCCCCATGGGCACAGGAACAGGAAGGACCGGGATCACAGCACCAGCCTGGCACTGACAGATCCCCTGCGGGTGGAAATAGTTGTTCTGTCACCACTTCACCTACAATTGTGCCTCTGGGTTTCCCATGCAGAGTCTGCAGATAAAATATTCAATGGTTCTCCTGGTCTGCCTGTTTCATGCCCTGCGATGCCGCTGCATCTTCAGAACCTTTACAGGAGAAAATTTAGCGCAGTATCAGGACTAATTGAGTTGCCTAATCAGGCCAGACCCACCGTACAGCATTTCATGGTGAATCACATGGGAACGTGGAAACAGGAATAATCTTCACAAAAGGAATCCTAATGCTAGCTTGCTTCACTACTCCTTCATTATTCCAGCACGAATAAAGAACAAAGGATACAAAGATAAATTCCATTGTTTTACCCATGAATAAACCTCCAGGTGGTTGTGCTTATGTTAATTTCTGATGCTGAACTGTAGCTTTTCTGTTTTTCTGCAAAGAATTAAGTATAGAAGTTGTTTCATATGTGCTCACACTGGCCTTTGTTTCCCAGTGGGAATCTCATCACAGCTTTAGCGGGAGCTTTAAAAGCTGCCAAGCAGTTTTGAAAATACCCCTGTAAGTGCTTAGCCACAACTGCTTTTGGTATAAATAAGCAAAATATTTACTTACAAAGCACAGAGTCAAAAACATGCTGTGGCAACTAAATAAATCTGGTAATCCATTCTGAATACAAAGACTGATTTCAAGCCATCAAAGCCTGTCAAAATGCACTTACTGGATTGAACATTCTTATAATATTAACCATCATTTTTCATTGTAAGCCACCTACTCATAAGCTGTAATAGATGAAATAGATGATCCTAGATAAATAAATTTTGCTATAGGGAAGAAGGGAAATTATTAAGTTTAGTTTCAAATATCTGATGTGTTCAGTTAGGAAGATTAACACATTATTAAAATAGCTCAGTTATCAAAACGTATCTATTCAGCTTTATATAGAACTCATCTATAATATATAGAGAGAAAAATCAGTGCATAAGGATAATACCTTATGTAAGAATATTTTGTTTTTCCTGGAGTAGACAAATAACACTGCTTATTTGACAATGTTTATAAGCACATACTTCCCCTCACAAAGATACTGAAGAGTTAAACTATTCTTGCAAGAGAATTAAGATCATCTAAAGGGCATTGTTCAAAGTCAGGCAAGAAAACACAGCAAGCAGGCCATGATCCTGCAAAGTGATGGGAAAGTGGAAGGAGACACAGCCACGACAGCTGACCCCAGGTGACCCAAGGGATATTCCAGACCATCTGACATTGTGCTCAGGATATAAAGGAGGGGGAGGAAGGAGGGATGTTTGGAGTGATAATGTTTGTCTTCCCAAGTCATGTGGGACGGAACCCTGCTCTCCTGGAGGTGGCTGCACACCTGCCTGCCCATGGGAAGCAGTGAATTAATTCCTTGTTTTGCTTTGCCTGCCTGTGCAGCTTTTGCTTTCCCTATTAAACTGCCATTATCTCAGCCCACGACTTTTCCAGCTTTTACCCTTCCGATTCTCTCCCCAGTCCCGCTGGTGGGGGAGTGAGTGAGCATCTCTGTGGTGCTTGGGTTTTGTCTGGGGTTAAACCACAGTATGTCATACCCAGGCTAAGTGACAGTTGTGATTTGCAAAGGCTATTAAGTAGGATATCTGCATCATGCCCACATGTACACCAGAAAGTATCATCATCTTCACAGCTTTGTATTTACACAAATATCACACCCAGATCCACAACCCCAAATCCCATTAAGGGATGGTTTCAAGTGCGTAACGTGGCTTGTTATCCAGGACATCCCAGTACTTGATGGTCATGTCACTTGACTTTTCCTTTTGTGCAATCCCTGTGTTGAATATGCTACACAACATAGTGACCAGGTGTGTAATCCTCATATTTGTTACGTTCAGTGATGCATATTGACACTCGGTTGTAAAAAATAACTGAAAGACAACACAATGTAGCAAATCCTAAGAAGGCAACCTTTCGTTTCAGAGCCAGGAGCCGCTACAAGCAGAACCAGACTTCTCCTGAGATAAACACAAGTGTAAAGAGCCACCAGCACGAATCAGCTTCCCAAGGTGGCTCCAAAAGCGCCTGCAAGCCTTGCTGAAATTCCCGCTGCTCCCTAACATCACTGCAGGCAAAAATCCTAGCAATGAGACATGTGGGTATGAACTTGGAAATCTGTAGAATGAACAAAATAAACAGCAGATCTAAACTCCTGTTTTCCAAACTTTTAGCACATGACCTTGGAACATTTTAACAGTTAAAAAGGAAATCTCATTTGTCTTAAGAGGAAAACACCTGCCAGCTTCTCTGCACCTTCTTTGAAACTGCTGACCTGCAAGCATTTGAAGATCATAGATAAGCTCTTATTTGTCAAACTGGTGAATAATATTCCCCCCAAAGCTTTCATCCATCATGCTCATTTTCCTAAGGCATTTACGGGGTGAGATAGCAGAGAGCACTATCAGATGGTTGCTATTTCAGACACGGGTACCAAGAAAGGCTTAGCACTAACGGGAAATGCAGATGCCGTGGGACACGTGTGGGATGATGGCAATGAACCAGGACCTGGCCACAGGATGCCAGCCTCCAGATGTTCAGCCTGTGCCAAGGCATTCACAGAAACAAGTGCTGATGTAGATAAAACAAAGGCATTTACTTCAAAAGCAGGAGATGTATCCAGTGCTGCTATGATAAAAGCAAGGCCGTGAACCCCAAGGGTAGCACATCACTAGTTGCTACAGAAAGTACCACTTAGCTGATGGATATTTATTTTAACAGCGTGACTTAATGAAAAGATACGTTTTAGAGATCTTAAAATTGTATGTCATGGATCTCTCTCACAGTAATTTAATAGAAAGAGATAACTACATATCCATCTCAACATCTATTTATCCTTAAGCGTCACTTCTTCCTGCTTTCCTCTGCAAGTACAGGGTAAAATGTAGCAGCGGTCAAAAATCAATACCACCTCCCAGGAAACAGCACGGCTCCACGCTAGGTGCTACTGAAGTAGGTTCAAAAAGCACCCACAGTTATCTGCTACGGAAAGTCCATCCGATACAAGCCTAAGCCTCCAAGGAATCTCTGTGGATGTACCAACAAATGTCCCAGCCTCGTCTGTGGGGCTCTGCAGAGAGATGCGAACCTCCACACACAGCAGTAAATTTAGATCACGGTTCCATCTCACTTGTGCTTTTTAATGCCTTAAATGATTTTTGAGTGTATAAAACATGTCTTGTTTGCTGTCGTTCTTGTTCCCTGTCATCATTCTATCCCTGTTGCTGGTAAACAAAACACACAGTTTTGTGTATCTACGGTCTCACTTTTTTTTTTCTTATATATACAATCTTGGGTTTATAAGTTAAGAAACAACAACACTAATTAAATGCATTTGCATGTGAGCTGAAAAGACCAAAAAAAATCTATAGCATAACTGAATTTTAAGAGTCTAAAACATTGTGGAACCAAGACTTAGGAAAAAAAATGATAAGACTCAGAAACTCGAAATGGATTTTAGCCTCTGACTCTGATTATAAAAAAATGGACATGCTTATCGCCACATGGCTTGTGTAAACAACAGACCTGGTTGGTGACTTGATTTAACACCAGTTCAAATGATGCTTTTTAAAAATAAGCAAAAATACAACTCGGATCCTGAACCTGACCGTAACTGCGTCACGGCTGCAAAAGGAATAATCAGAACTAATTGGTGGGTTTATTTATTAGATTTGATTTGCAGGACCTGAGAATATTTGTGAGTTTTCAACAGTTCCTTGTTATTTCTCTGTCATGAGTTGAAAAGTTACCAGAAAAATAACTAAAGAGGAGAATTTTACTGATAGCGTGGGGCAGTATGTTCAGTGTCAGAAAAGCTGGTAAACTTTCCTTTTGGAGTGGGGAGAGAGGAGAAATACACCAAAAAATTGAGAAAAGGAAGTTGTAGATTAAATAACAAGATGCTAGAAAATACATGCTAGGAAAACAACATCGAATGCTGGTTAGAAACTTTCTTTTTCAGTTCTGACTTTGGCACTTCTTCCCTATGCCTCACTGTGCTCACCACAGGGGTGAGCTCCCTTGGCAGCCTCTTTCCACGGCATTAGAGGCTCAAACTTCAAGCAAACGAAATGTAATAAGAACTTGCAGGTAATTAATAAATTTTAGCTAATCCTTCAAAACGTATCACTTCGAATTTTAAGAACTGATCACGTATGGGAGCCAAACCTGATACTGGGCATGTCACGGTCAGCGGGACCGGATCCATCTGGGGCAGCAGGGATGCACAAACCACAGCAGCGAAGCACAACCTTTACCCGGGGCTGGCGAGCGTCATGTCTAAATTTAGAGCTCAAACCTGCACCGACGGTGCCTGGACCAATGCGTGCCCGCTGAACTACAAAACCGAAAGCGTTTCCAAAGCAGTTTCACATCCCCTCGATGGGGACAGGCACCGGGATAGTTCCTAGCACCGGCACGTTTCCCATACGCAGCCCAGCATTAACTTCCCGGATCCAATCTGTTGGACGAGCGAACCGGTAATTCCAGAGATGCGCATCCCTTCCTAGACGGATGTGGGGGGTTTCCCCAGCTCCCGCCGCCCCCGGCCCCACTCACTTGTCCAGCCAGAAGGTCCACGGCGAGTGCAGCGGCAGCCCCGGCGCGTCCCGCCCGGGGGGGCTGAGCGCCATCTCCCCGGGCGGGCGGGGGGCGGGACGGGGCGCGGGGAGGGGACAAGGGACGCTGCGAGGAGGGACGAGGGAGGGGGTGAGCGGGACTCGGGCTTGGACGAGAGACAGGGGAGGGACAGAGAGACGGGGCCGAGGTGCGACGGGAAGGACAGACAGAGGGGAAAGGGGCAGGGTGATGACAGAGATGGACATGGCCAAGGGACCATCGGAAAGCACGGGTGGCTCCCCAAAGGGGCACGGGCGCTCGGTCCATCCCGTCAGCGCCCCTCCTGCAGGGCACAGCTGAAGGGAATCGCTGATCTGCTTCCTTAGACCTTTACAACAAGCCTGGGGCACACAGGGTACCCAGTGCCACCAGCCTGCACCGCTGGCAGCCCCTGCTCTGCACATGCACGGCTCACACCGCACACCTGACAAGTCTCTGGGGCTGCCTTTGTGAGCAAAATAACCTTCGTGCTCAGTTTGGCTTGGCAGTGCTGACCAAAACACGAAATCTCTCTAGAACGCCCACTTTTAGGACACAAAACTCTTGCACGTTCACACGAGCTGCTGGCAGCCGCTTCTCTGCACCATCCACGGGTCACACCACAGACCCGACGTGTCCCTGGGGCTGCCTTACTGAGCAAAATAGCCTTTGTGCTCAGTTTGGCTTGGCAGTACTGACCAAAACACTAAATCGTTCTAAAAACCCAAGTTTTAAGACAAAACATTTTCTACATTCGCACAATGAAGGGATGGCTACTGTGCAGACTGGCCATGGATGGAGACAGTGCAACAATGAACCTTTCCAGACTTGGGGGATAAAAATGTCTCTGTTTTCCCATCTTCTCGACAGCCCATTTAATTTACATGCCTGGTTTTACAGGGAGATGTTCCTCACAATCGAACATGGACATGTGCAAAACCCCTCACATTATTTTTAGAATAGTACTTTTTAAATTAAGATTCTCCTCATTGGGACTGTGCAGAGTAGTAAAGTTAAACACCCACATAAGCGATAACAGGATCAAAGACCATGAATCACATAGATTTCTTTGCAAGCACATTTAGTAGGATGAATAATTGTACATACACTTCATCCTAAAAGAAAAATCAATAAAGACACACTCCTTTAAAGAAATAAAAATCTAACAGTAAGAAAGAGCAGAGTTCACCCATAAAAAGCACAGTGACAATGAAGAAACACAAAAAGTTAATGATTATGTTGTACAGATGGAAAATGCAAACTGCTAGTCCAAATTAAATAAGATCTGCAAAACCAGTTGCACCATCTCTTGCAATTTAATTTATTCTTCTTTAAATAGAAGGCGAGATAATGACCATTTGGGAGAGCTTGGAATCTAAAAATTCATTGGATGCCCACTCTGAGCATTTTCTCTCTATTTTAATGATGAGCCCACCAAAAATGTTAATCCTGAAAAAAAAAAAACTACAATAAATGGCTGTATCTAGGCACAGATTTTCTCAGCAGAGCTGGAGAAGACAGGAGGAGAGTGCTAATTTCTTATGACCCAAAAAGGCCACATCTTGCCTCTGTGACTGCCAATGACACTCTCCACACCTAACACATTTTTGGTGTTAGCAGAGCTAAGGTTGCCAAGACAGTATTAAATTCTGGATATGCAGCAGCATAACTCTGGAAACAAGGCCAACCCCAGCAGACTGTGTTACAAAAACTAACTTTGAGTCCAGCACCTGCCTCTGATGGAACCACACGCTCCAGTGAAAACCTCCAGATTCCATTAAGAGAGAGCTGCTCATCAGTTAAAACATTACAGCTCATGCTGAAAACAAATCATTCTGTTATAAACAACCTGGGCTGCAAGGAACGCTATAGAAATAAAACCCCCACACCTCTGAGACACGGAGCGAGAGCCAGGAGGCACAGCCTGTATCATTATTCCAAATGAGATATGTAAAGCCTCCGTTTATTCCTTATTTACATCGGTAAATACCAGGCTTCGCAGTAACACAAGGAACGTTGTGGGAATCTCAACTAACAGTAAATTAATTTGGTTGTGGAGGAAGGGCAATCACAGGATGCATCAAATTAACGCATCCTTTGCCTACAGAGATTTCTAAGAAGTCGTGACACAGAGGGAAAAAAGAGTCTCCTGAGATGAATCTCACAAGGAAAAATGATCACGAGCACAGCATCCTGATTCTGCTCAACTGCCTCAAGCTGCCAGCACACCTTGAGTGAAATCACTTCAGAGATTAAAAATCCCAGGAAGTTATTACTGCCTTCAGAGAGGTATTTATAGGACTTGAATTAAAAATGTATTTTATCGGTGTTTGCTATATATTTGGAAGGTTTCTTTTTAAGGAAACCCTGGTGATGCCTCCTGTGCTCTTGTACCTTCTCAAGCAGCTTTACCAGAAGCAAACTGTGTTATGGTGCAGCCCTGTGCTTACAAGATGAGCTGCTTAAAACTCACCACCACAGAAGGGGCTTCTGGCTCCATTCCTCCCATCTCCTCCCAGCCACATCCTCCTTTCCCTTGCAGGGCTCTCCAGGTAAGCTGGCAATTTTCTGCTAAGGCCTTATAAAGCAGGACTTTCTGGGGCAGGGAACAGCAGTCAGCTGGTAGATTAGCTCAGCTCATTTCCAATAGCTAACAGCTGAAATTTTCTCAGGTAACAACTGGGGAGAAAAAAAACCCAGCAAACTGGAGTGGGGAGTACTGCTCTGCCCTATATTATGTGCTCCTAGCAGTGCTTGTCTGCACCCAGTTTCAGGCACCTGAACCTTTGTGCCACATAAAGGCCCAAGTTGTCCCATGCTGGGGTGAATTAGAGCTGAAGAAGGCACATTGTAGACAGAAGAAGCAACAAATACTTCACAGCCCTTTCCATGCTTTTGAGATTTGAATCCCTACCCTTATAGTCCTTGCTGATCCCAAAATCTTGACAGCAATGAGCACATTACATGTGCTTTAAACATTATTTGCCTGTCCCAGTAGATTTTGCTGTAGTCCCTGCTCCCAGCTGGTGCAGGAAATCCCCCTGCTACAATACAGTGGTGTTTTGAGGGGGCAGAATGCTTCTTAAAACCATCAGGACCTTCCTTCCCCCTGCTGACAGCTATGCACCATCACTGTGGCAACTGCAATGCCTGCGTACATGAGAAATATTAGGCAAGCATTAGCTTATTTTAGCTATATTCTAATGCAGTGTAGCACCTGGAAGGGAGGAGGGGAACAAGCACCATATGAGCAGTCACAGTGCATTTCCACCCTGGAAGTGTTCCACAGCTGTCTGAGGCGACAGGTGCCGCACCTTAAAAACCATCCACGACATAACCTGGGTTTGTTCAGTGCTCCTGACACAAAATGAAGGGTGTGAAACCTCAGCTACACCTCTCTCCAGCTGAAGATCCTCTTTTTCACTCTGAGGCAGAGCTGGTTGGAACATAAACCTTCCTGGCCTTGAGGGATGGCTGGAGCACAAGCCTTGGCTGCTGTGCCCAGCTGCTGCTGCTGCCTCACAGCCTGAGCCAACAGCCATGAAATGTAATTTCTCTACCAAACGCTGGTGTCACGATCACTTGCTCTTGAAACGCTGCCTGGGACTTCAGAAGCATATTAAGTAACACAGGAGCTGCTTCTGAGAGGTTCCCAGGAAGATAAACTGATCAACTGAGAACCGAAGCAGAGGTGAGGATGAAGGGATTTTAGTTGATATTTGCTTCCAGAGGCTTAAATAAATGGTTTTTAAACCCTAAACCACGATATTAAAGTGTTGAATCCCAATGCTTTTGGCAAAAGCTCCCTCATCTAGGAATGATTTCATATCAGCCAAGCTGTTAAGCAGAGGTTGTCATGGAAACAAGTTTTATTCAAATGATATGGCCAGAGATATACTGTATTTAGTGAGTTCTTCATTTGCTGCATATTGGGAACATGTCAGAACTAAATGATATTGCATAACTTTGTTTTCTTAAAAACAACCTGGCTCACTGCCCCTGGTTTCCTGACAGGCTTGTGTCCAGTCCTGCCTGGGACAGGTTTTCCACACAGCACCTGCTCCACGGGAGAGGCTCCTCAAGCACCTGGCACCTGCAAGATCCCAGAGAAGTCTTCCTTCAAATACATGAACCTGCCTGAGTCAAACAAGAACCAACACCTTTCCTCAGCTCCTGTAGCTGACATAACAATTCACTGGTCCAAAAAGAAGTGCAGTTCAACCAGATCCTTTCCTCCCTTACTAAAAAAGTTCCTACAGATGCATTTTGAATGTCTAAAGAAATATCTATACAATTACATAGAAGTAAAGCCAGTTCACGTGGCGATGGGCATCTCATAAGTGTCCTTGTAAACACAGGAATCCTATTAACTTACTGTTGGTGACTGATGGCAGAACAAATCTCAGAAAGGACATGTGCATACTAAATTTGTACCTCTGCTTTTTTAGCTGTGGAGCTGTTAAAAACTTTGTCCATATCCTAGGAGTAAATGCATTTTTTTTTTTTTAATATAACCAAAAATAAATGGAATAGTACTTGCTTAACTTATAAACTAAAATCAAGTCAGCTTTGGCCAGGACACTGCGTAGCAACTTGATCCTGAAGAGTGAAAATAAAAATTAAATACAAAATTGGCTCCAAAATTACTTTTGTGGAAACCACTGTGCAGATTTTACGGAGCAGCATCCAAAGGAAGGTGGTTTAACGTCTCCCAAGGGACCAAGATTCCTGATTGCCCAATAGAAGCTGAGCATTAAGTAAAAGGCAAACAAAAGTAAAACCTCACCCTTGAAGTTGTTACATAACTGAACATTCTGTAAAATGCTTCATGGGAAGGAGATGATATCTCACAACCTCCTGTGAAAATGGAATGGCAGCTTGCTAACTTCTGGGGCAGGTGATCCTAGATTTCTCCAGGCTTTCTAATTACAGTTAATAAAGGAAAAAATGGGTCCAATAGCTCTTTTGGTATATTAAAAACAAATCACAGGATGGAATTCTGCCAGATATGAGCATGAAGAAGGCAGTACCTACCTCAAGTTAGTGTACAACTTGGAAAGACATCAGTCTTTCCAGGATCCTCGATGCATTCCAGAATCACAGCTCTCTCTGGTTGCCACCATTTGTGAAGGAAGGCTGAGCCTCATCCAAAACCCTTCACAGTTAAATAAGGGCGTAGATTGACTTCATCATGCTTTAGATTAGAGCTTAAATCTTTACCTAGCCATCTTTGGAGAGCTGAACTGTCTTAACCCAGAATCCAATTCATGCATCAGGCATTAGGAGACTGGAATTTCTCACTTAGCTTTGGATACTGGACTTCTGCTTTCATCCTTCCCTGTTCCTCACACTTGGAAAGCACTGGGACTCTCTGAGGTGCTAAAGAGATGCCCAGCAAAGGTGAGGTCAGGAGCATAAATGCAAGAAACCCGACAGACCTCGAAGTTAAGCGGTATGTTGGAAACAAACTCCAAACATCTTACTTTTCCTGGTTTTCCAGTAAAATATCTGCAGTGTTTCACTTAGATATTGCTTCCCCAAACATGAGGATCCCAAAATAGCATCGTCCTCAATGCTATTCTGTGTCATAATGTTATTGGCACCACATCTGGCATTGGCTTTGATGTGGAACATGAGCTTAAATACTGATCTTTTTTTTACAGGCTTCCCGGTGTACAGCTGAAGGAAACAATCTGCAAGAGTCACATCCTACACACTGCACAAACCATGCTAGCCTGGACTGCAGAGTGAGCCTGGGATGGAACCTCCCCACCACTATGGATATTGGAAAAAATAAGTACTTTCTAACATATAAAAATTACGAGACATAATATTTTTATACGAGCTCGCTGCTCTATAGTTCAGCTCATAGGGGTCATTCCACTTTCTGCATCACACCATCACATTTGGTACCCGTCCAAGCCAGCGAAGCAAAGGCCCCCTCTGGACATAAACCACTAGAGGGAGACTGACTTCAGCAATGGAACACCCACAGGGAGAAAATCCTGCACATCCATTAAAAAAAAACCAACAAGATTTGGGTCAAAATTGTACTTTCTGTTTCTTCTTCACACACGAAAGTGGCTGAAATTAAAGGGTCAAGTTTGGCTTCATTAAGGTAAACTGAGAGAGCATCATGTAAATGGGATCAGGCAGTCACGTATTCTTCTACTGTTTGTAAGAGGTTAGGCCAACTCTATTAAAAAAAAACCCACACCAAAAAATAACCCAGCCACTGAAAATACTAATAGCTGTATCCTAGCAACATCACGGATTCCATGTGGACTTTGTTCTGGAGTCTACAGTCCTATTTCATCAAAATTATTGACTTTCTCAAAGTCTCTAAACGACCATCAAAAAAACAGTTAGTGCTTAAAAAATACAAACATTTAATTAGTCACATTAATAAGAAAAAACGAAGAGCAGCATTGCGTGCTAGTGCTCCCTTTTCATGGAGCTCAATTTAGCTTCCTTTGAAATCAATGTCAAAATTCCCACTTTATACATTGGTGGCAGAGCCTCTCCTTCGAGGCGAAAAGCTGGAAATGGCCCTACAGAACTTGGCAGATGAGGTTTTTTTCCCAGGCTGAGCTCACACATTGCACGGATAGAATTCATACAGCTCTCCATGATCCTCCCAGTCATCATGTCCTTATTGCAAAGGTAAACCAATGGGCGTGCCAGTGGCATCCAGAGGCTTTCTACAAGGCTTTTGTGCTATGCATTATAACCACTGTCCTTTTTCCTCCTAAGCTTTGTTTTTGTTTAACCCCAAAAAGTATTTTCAAGATCTCAAAAAATGTGGAATTCTGCTGGATCTTCCCAAAAGCCCAGGCCCTGCTCCTCTCAGGTATGAAGACTTCAGGTTTAACACAGCTCTGGGAGGTTTTTCTTCATCAGTCCTGCATCACTGAAGTGACCTTTGTTAGATAAAATGCAAGGGCAAAAGGCCAAATAAATAAAAAATGAAACGACTCAGCCCTTCCAAAGAAAAACCATTTGCACAAAAGGAACGCCTAAGAATAAACTCAACCCCAAACAAATAAGCTCTTATCCTTAAAGACTTGCATGGTGATCCAAGGAATCCTGGGGCATTTTGGGATATAACTCAGGGTTTGGGCAGACTCAGATTCTGGTCACAATTTTCACTCAGCTCCAAAGTACATCACAGCTTTTCTGACAGTTTTCATCTGTTATTCCAAGCTCTACTTCAACAAGTTAGCAAGACCTTTTACCAGAGAGAAAGCACTATTAAAAGAATAGTTTCCTTTTCATCATGCTGCTTTAAAAGCTCAGTTGATAGGATGGCCTGGTGAAAAACGTTTCTCACGCTTTACTTGGCCCACAAGGTTGGTTGAGACCCACCAACACTTTAAAAATGCAAAACCTTTTAATGTGCTATTCCTGCAGTTCAAAGTTAAATGACAAGAGAACGCCTTTGTTGAAGAAGTGATTTAAATACAGAAGGGTCAGTTAGTGACTTTCCATCCGTGAGCATGAATCTGGTGATGGCCGGATTTGAATTCCAGGCATGGCACCGAACTGTCTGTGCTGCTCCAGGAGCGGTGGTGGAGCGCCTTGAGTGACCTCACAGTGTCACGGGAACGCGCTGCCAGATCATCATCCCGCTGCGACACCGCGGCAAGGGCGTTAGCTCAACAGACAACACCCCTTTAACTACGAATTCAGCATTCAAGCAGTGTGCATGGACTCTCTGGTACAGTTAAATCTCACAGTTTAGTCACACCGAAGGTTTTACATTGCTCATCCTTTTGTTTCCACCAGCTGTGGGGGGAAGGGGCCGTAGGCAAGGAGGGGATATCCATTTGCACAGAGCACCAAAATAAAGGAGTAGTTCTGGCTTCATCTAAGCTGTGCACAATGTAAACCAACATATAAGGACAACGGAGCAGCAAAGAAATCTGATTTCAGATATTATCTACTCAAATTAAAAGATGGTATCAGAAGGTATTTCCAGCACCTCAAAGAACTCTCCTTGATGACTAGATTAATTCCAAAACTGCTCCAACGAGAGCAACTGAATAAAAACGGGAGAGTTGCATACCAAATTCTGCTCCTAGTTATGCCTTGAAAGAGAGCTGTTTGGCTAATTTATACCTGGGTAAAAGGGGAGGGAAAAAGTAAAATACACAATAAGGATGGAAATGCTTTGACTATCCAAGAAGATTTGAAGGCTCTCTCTAGCATTTAGCAGGAGCAGTAACCTCAGCCTGTTGGCCAGTTGCAATGAAATTGCTTTTGATGGTAGACACTGCAGACAACGAGTGGAGAACAGCAAGGGCTGAATTCATACAAAGAAAATAAAAACTTGCCTTCACAGTGGCTTTGCAAGTGAACTTTCAGTTGTGCATTACCTCCATTTTTTTTACCCAGTGAATTTTCTAGACAGACATTCACAATAGGTCTATCCAAAAGCAAAGAGAGGATAGCAAAGGAAATAATTTGGCTCATGACCAACATAGCCACCTTTTGTTCTGAAGCTGCCCACGCTGTCCATGGTGAATTTCCTGTTGGGTGCCAAAGGCTATTTCACTGTGATGAGGGTGGTGGATTCATCCTGTACAGATGAGACAGCACAGCCCCAGTGCAGGGAATGTGCTTTGTGAGGGTTGAAGTCACACACAGAGCGATGTGACAACAGTGTGTAAAGCCTGTTGTTGCCTGCTTGTCCCACTGCCTGGTTTTACCTCACCCCGTGGAGATGGCTGCAGCACGCACATGTACACATGTAATTAGGAACACACTTATTTCAAAACTTTACAGCCCTTCCTGCTTGGGCCTGAGAGGCACCGCAGCAGCAGAGCCAAGGGCTGGCAGTGCTCCTGAAGGCAATAAGCTGCTTATCTCTGGCCTAAGGAGTTTATAGCACCCATGTATCCCCAAAAGCTCATTAGCTCTTCAGCAAGCAGCTGAGACATTAGATGCACAAGCAGAACAGCAGTGGCTTGAGTTCGCTACAGCACAGATAAAACTTCTGGGCTTGGCTAGTCTGCAGCAGGCTGGTTCAATAGCCTGAAGCAATCCCACTTATGTATAAACTGGAGAAAGCCTGATCTTGTGAAATGCTCCTTAGTGTCTGGCTTTGCTGGTAGGAGTGTGCCTAGCTAAAACTCGGCCCTGCCACGAGGCTGCACCCATCTCCCTGGCACCTACCAAGAGCCAGAACCGGCATCTGTGAGCATCCCGTGCCACGGCAGCAGAGGAAGCCACGTGCCCTGACACAGCCTCACATTGCATCTGTTTCTCGCTTGCCCTGCACTGCTCCATCACTCACTGCCTCGAGGACAGAGGGGTAGGAACGCAACCCGGGCAGCTGGCCTGCATCCCATGGAAGACAACTATGGACACAGGAAGAGAAGGACAGGAAAATCTGTGCCTGGGGAGATTTTAAAGGAATGGCTTCTTGTAACTTTCTCGGCACGTCCATGGGACTGGATAGCAGCTACGAGCTCCTGTAGAAAGCCATCATGTCAGGGATATTTCCTGTCTCACAGCAGCTATTCCCCGTGTCACAGGGGAGGTCTTCCACAAAGGAGCTGCTTCTGAAGAACAGCGTGTCACCAACAATTCAGCAGGTTAAGTTTAGCAGAGACAGTGACAGAAGTGAGCAGGAAGGAGCTATTCTTCCCGTCTGCTTTTCTTCCCTCTCCATTGAGCAAAGCCTTTAAAGACCAGGTCCCTTTGCAGAAGGCTACAGAACTTTTAGCAAGTGGCACACATGGAGGCTTTCACAGCCATGATACCTGTGTCTGGTTATTTCCAGTCAAAATAATCTCCTACTCAATTATGGAGAAGAATAGAGAAGCTCAGCCTGACTCACAATCACATGGGGGAAAAATGAGAGGAGTTGTTCAAGTTCAAAACGTTCATCTTGCTGTGGAGGAGGATTAGTACTGCTGTGGAAGGAGGCTTTCTCTCCCCCTGCAACAGCACAGCACTAAGGGATGGAAAAGACCCGAGTCCACTTCCCTGCTGTGCCAAATATACTCCTCCGTTCTTCCCTCCTCCCTCCCCAAGAGAGCATATGAAGTATTAAACAGCCAGGAATAAGCCCTTGAAAAATGTGATCGCTAGCTGTCAGATACCCCTCTGTCACAGAGATGCAGCTCTGTGACTGTTCGCCTGCAGAGCCTGCGCTGCCATCCAGCAAATCAGGACTCAACAGTGACATTAACAGTGCCATCCACTCCGGTGTCATCTGTACGTTTTGCACTACCGTGCTAATAATTATGTGAATAAAACCACGTCCAAAATCCTTCATTAGTGTTTTGCTGAGCACAGACCTGGGCTCTGCTGGCCATGCCCTTCCCAGCCTGATGGCAGTGCCCAGTGCCCCATTCCCAACCTGACATCTGGATCCTCTGCAAGCAAGAGGCAGGGTGGAGGTTTTCAAGCATTGATTTAAATCTGTCTTCGTTTCACTGGCAAGTACCATACTTGTGCCCTGGTTACAGAGGGCAAGCATGGCTCCTGTGCAGAGCAGTTATTTTGGGTAGTACTGTAAATTTTGCAGATTTTCATCTTCTCACGCTGTTTTCACATTACCCAGTGCCCAAACATTACCTTAATGTGTCATCTTCTGTTCTGTCATTGCCACGAAGTATTACCATGATCCTTGTAAACACCCACAAACCTGCCTCATTAGCTCCTGGCACTCCCTCCTCCCCTTCCAGGGATGATTGATAGCCACCGTTATGCCAATGCCATTGCCTAGGCTGCAACCTCGTGGTTTGCTCATTCTTCCCCTTCTCTAGGGTTCCTATCAGCTCCCTCTCCCATTGCAGCGTTGGATTTTAAGTTTCCTTGGCAAGAGGACAGCTTTTTGTTTTGCTTGTGTAGCACCCTGTTCCCTGACTCACTCCGCTAGGTGCAAAGATAACACAAATAATGAGTGTCATCCAGAGAGCTTTCTGGCAATTACGGGAAGCTGGGAAGGAGGACCTTTACTCTTTTTGTGCCAGATCCAGCTCAAGCCTCTGTTTATCCCTTTTTGCTCCAGACTGACCTTTCCATCTCCTTGATTGCAAAGCCCGAAAACTTTTCCTTGGCTGAATTATCTGTGACAGCAAAATTGCTTTGGCTGACTGCTCTCACCTGTCCTGCCTCCCTGTGGCGTGTCAGCCATGGCGGAGCTCTGGAATTGTCCTTCAGGCATGTCCAGACATTTCCTACTTCTTCCCTTACATCACACCAGGGACAATACTGATTTCTACTACAGTGTTACAGGGGTACAGGACACTTCTCTTTCCAGAAACGTTATGCAGAGCTCTCAGCCACAGGAACACAAATAAAACCACCAATAATAAATAGATAAGGATTCAGGAAGCACACCAGTGACTGATAGAAAGAAGGCAATACACCACAGTATTTGCTGTAAGAGTCCCTATTTCAGCTGTCTCTCCTGTTCAAGGCAGTGAGAGGAGAACATGAAGAGGCAGCCAATTCAAGTAAAGCACACTGAAAGGTCAGAGGAATCCATCTAGTTTGTGCAGCACCATTTCGTAAGCAGAGAATAGCTCTTCATTAAACTCGTTTTGTGAAAGTGATTGAAGGGAGAAGGGAAAATAGCTTAACACTCTCATTACAATCTCTGGGAATTACCTGTTCCCCACAGCTGCTGTGATGGGTCTGGCTTTTGTCTGGCTGTGCCCAAATCAACGGACACACAGTGTTTCCAGCCCCTGCCAGGGCACTGGAGGCAGGGGCTCTGCGTCAGTGTCCGGGGGTACACCCATGCACAGAGGTGTCCCTGCTTGGCTGGGGGCTGGACACCTGGCAGAGCCAAGCCGCACTGAAGATGAAGGCTTTGCCATGTGGATACGGGGGCAGTCCCTGCTGCTCCTTTTGACTCTCAGTGGCTGACACTTCCCCAGGCACCACGGTCCCTGCAGGTGGGAAGAGCTCCTTGAGCACCTCTGCAACAGCAAAGGGGTTACAAAATACCCTATTTCTACTTTTTATTCAAATGCTGTAAGTCTGGCACTGTCCTAATGTCCACGCTGAGACTGAGTCTGGACAAGGAATTTGTTTGAAGTCTGATGCAAGCAAGACATGAAGCAGCCTGAGGTGTTGGCTTGCCTGTATGGGGTCACCCAGGTGGGGCAGGGAGGGCTCTTCTCCTGGCAGGGTGTAACTAACAGGCAGAGTTATCCTGGTGGCTCTAATGCCAGGTCAGCCCCTTTGGGAGGCGAGGAGCCTGCTCATATAAAGACTGTTAACCCCCCGCCTGCCCCTTATTTTCTCCATTCCTTCTGGCTGTCCTTTTAGTGTCACATCTCTCAGTCAGCCAAATTCTAGGCTCGCACCTCCTATAGCACTATATAACAGCCTCATCAGGGAAGCAGCCCTGGGAAAATGGATGAAACACCGTTCCCTGCCGGCTCTCTTCTCGCTACAGGTGGAAGAAAGATGAGCTAGCAATTTGCTGCTGGCCTGGCAAGATAGCAGTGAATTACGGCAGCTCCTGAGCCAGCTCAGCTGCGCTGGCGAGCGTTCAGGGAGAGGAGAAACCCTTCCCGCAGGAGCGGAGGAGGGAAGCAGGTGTGTTATTCCCTTTTGTTCACTTGATGGCAGAGATCACAGAGCTAACAGGGGCCTTAAGGTCTCCCCTGCTCCTCTGAAAAGCCACAAGCCCCCAGGGACAACCGATCCTCGTACTCATGTTTGGCAAAGCACCTTGGCTCCTGGCAGCCTGCCGTGGCACAGCCTGTTCACGCGGTCCTGTGCTGCACCGGGGCCAGCGACACACGCGGCGTCCCGGCTCCTCCACAAAAACACCGCTCCCGACAGAGCTGCCAGGGCTGCCGAGGGGACACCGCGAACCCGGCGCTCGAGTCACTGCACGAATGTGAGAAACGCCCGGAAAATTGCACAAAGCACTGAACAACCCGTGGGCAATTCTCTGTCACAGTAAAACTTCGGTGCAAATGAGAAACCTAACAACTGAAAACAGCTCACACGCACTGGTAGGAAGCAAAAAGCAGCCTCAATTATCTACCACCTATTTTTTTTTTCTTTCCCCTCTCAGGATTTCTTTGGTCTCCTAACACTGCAATAAATAACAGACACAAACCAGATCCAGGGGCAAATGAAGTCCTGTGTGATACAGATTGCCCTCGACACATCTTTGGGCCAAAGTTTGACTTTGGTTCACCACTGTTAAAATGCCAGGAGTTCAGCACAGCTACTCTGGACATCTGGTGGCACGATCAGGGTCAGAGCCTGGTCCCCGCTACATGCAAAGAGACTTTCTGAAACCAGCCTGAAAGATCCACTCTGAAGATGCTCCACCAACCTTCGATTTTGGGGCTGATGAAGATGATTTAATTGCTACAGTTTCTGGAATAACGCCGAATTTACTGATGGCTTTTAATAGAATGCTCAAAAAGGATTTCAGACGTGTCCTTCACAAGAGGCCATGAAGGAAACTCAGTAATAGTACGATAATTGCATTAGCATCTCCAGTGAGCCCAGGGCCGTGCGTTGGTGCGTGCCTTACAAGGCACGCAGAGAGGCCTTGCCCTACATACACAAGGATGGCAAAGTGGGAGAGAGAGGACAAGGAGCTGTGTCTCACTGGCCTACATCGAACTGCCCATTATAAACCTGCACCAACAGCACAGGTGCATCAGTAGACGCTCTGTGCTAGTCGGGCCAAATGTGGTTTATCCAGCTCACAAAACCTGCCCAGCCTTCTGTGAGTCCTGTGTAACTAAGCCTGGGAGTTGCTAAGTCCCTGAACAACAACATAAACATGGAGAGCATCCTGTTTGACCTTCTTAGGAACCCTAATCAGACCCCAAATGACAGGTTCCACTAGGAACCCAAATGCCAGGCTCCTGACTTGCAGAGGCACCTTTTCCTTGATGTTCACACTGAAACATTTGCCCTGTAAGCTTGCTGCAAGCCTCCTTCCCCTGCAAAGCCCCCCGCCCAGCAAAGGACAGCACACCCGGCTGCCGCACTGCAACAGGTGCTGCTGGACTTGCCTTGCTTGTGAGCAGGAAGTTAAATGGCCATTTAGTATGGTGAAATCTAGCATAAGCACACTGGTGACTGTGACACGGGTGTATCACGAATGTGTGGCTATACTGAACCAACACACATGCCGTAAGCACCGATATGTGTGTATATGGGCACATACACACCTGTCTTACGCCCAGATACACAGATACTCCATCAGCTGTGAACGGCATCACCCTCCCCTGCTCCTCGGGAAGGGGATGCAGGAGATCCCCGCCACGGCCGCTGGGGCCGGACACCTCACCTCACCCCACCGCACCCTACCCCACCCCGGGGCTGCCCCCGAGCCCATCCCGACACTCGCCCCCAGCGAGAGAAGAGCAGGGGCCGGGGGTCCGGTTGCGGGCGGCTCCGCTCCGCCCAGCCCCGCTCCCATCCCCGCTGCGGCAGCGGGACCTCCGCGCCGCTGCGCGCCTGGCTCAGCCCCGCGCTCCGCAGGGGCCGGGCTGCGCGGGGGGCGGAGGCGTGGGCGGAGGGACGGAGGAGCAGCAGGAGGAGGAGGGAAGGGAAAAAGGAGGGAGAGAGGGAGGGGGATTTACCCCATTGTCCTCGGCGGGAGCTGGGCAGAGCCGCCGCCGCCGCTGTGCGCAGGCTCGTCCGGCCCCTCGCCCGGCGCGGAGGAGCAGCTGCCAGCGGTAAGGGGAGGCTCCGCTGCGCTCCGCGCCCCACCTCCCCCCCAGCGCATCACCGATGCCCCCGGGGCGGCGGCGGCGGCGGGC
>VWPU01019493.1:0-25087 GCA_013398955.1 Callaeas wilsoni
CCGCGGCCGCCGCCGCCGCCATCCCGATCCGGGCGCGGACCCGAGCGGGAACCGCCCCCCGGGAGGCGCGGGCAGGCGCGCGGCAGCGCCCCTGGCGGCGGAGGGACGAGCAGCAGCCGCGGGGCGCAGCGCGCATGCGCGAGGCAGCGGGAGGCTCAGTCCCGCCGGCTCCCGGGAGGCGTCCGGGAACGGGAAAGGCAGCGGGGCATTGGCGGGGCTCGTCCGAGGGGGTCGTAGCTGTGAGGGGAAGGAGGTCACATCTGCCTCTTCGAGGCCAGATGCGTGTCTGTCAGCGCGCTGTCTTGCGGCCGGCTTGTTCCACGAGGGTCTGCGCTTGTTGCTCATTGAATCACTGCATCATTTAGGTTGGAAAGACCTCTGAGGTCATCGAGTCTGAACAGCATCTCGTCAACTAATCCACGGCACTAAGTGCCACGTCCAGTCTTTCCTTAAGCACCTCCAGGGCTGGTGACTCCACCATCTCCCTGGGCAGTCCATTCCAATGTTTAACCACTCTTTCTGTGAAGAAAATCTTCCTGATGTGCAACTTAAACCTCACCTGGTGTAGCTGAAGACTGTGACCTCTCATCTTCTTATTGGTAGTCGATGGGGAGAAGATGCCAACCCCCACCCGGCTACAACCATTCCAACTGGAATGCATTTGTGGAGTCCCCGGGTCTCCACAAAGAGCCTCCAGATGACACTGATGTGTGCTAAAGACACAGAAAACAGGCTGCAGGTAAAGCGTGTGCAACCGAATTACATCTTCAGGGGTTTAACTCAGTTTTTGAGAGCCTTGGTGTCCAAAAATCCCTCAGGTGCCTTTGAGCAGATGGAGGATGAAATCACAGACTCACAGAAAGGGTCAGGTTGGGACCCCAGAGGGTCATCTAGTCCAACCTCCTTGCTCAAGTATGGTTGTCTTAGAGTACACTGCACAGGATTGCATCCAGGGTTTCTTGATATCTCCAGTGAGGGAGACTCCACAACCTCCCTAGGCAATCTATTCTAGCGCATGGTCACCCACACAGTAAAGCCATTCTTCCTCAAGTTCAGGTGGAGCTTCCTATGCATCAGTTTCTGCCCATTGCCTCTTGCCCTATTGCTTGGCACCACTGAGAAGCAGCTGGCACCATCCTCTTGACACCTCGCCTTTAGACATTTATGTATGGTGTTTTACTGACAACCAAAGAAGGTTAAGTGCCTTATACTGAAAACATAGCAAGCTTTAAATCAGACCAAGACAAGGGTTTTACCTGAGCTGGCTGTCCCATACGTGACCAGAGGCAGCATTGACTCCTGACACTGCCCATGCAGACCTGTGTGTCCGTGAAGGCTGAAGGCAGCTCGGTGTCCATCAGGGACCTCTAGACACGATGGTCAG
This sequence comes from Callaeas wilsoni, assembly GCA_013398955.1. Classification (NCBI taxonomy): domain Eukaryota; kingdom Metazoa; phylum Chordata; class Aves; order Passeriformes; family Callaeidae; genus Callaeas; species Callaeas wilsoni. The sequence continues at coordinate 1,385 of VWPU01019493.1, forward strand.
GACAGGTAACAGGTGCAAATCCTGCCCCCAACCCTGCCAGCAGTTGAGTTATAATTTAAAAGTACTGTTCTGTTGTGGGGTTTTTTTAATGGGTTCTATATGGGCTGGTGAAACGGGCCTCTCCTTCTGGGTGGGGTCACAGTGAAGCCAGTGGAATTTTTTTTATATTCATGAAAGTTTCAGAAATGTGGAAAGACCCTGAGAGGCCAGGGTGGAGGGAAGATGAGGGAGTACAGAGTGAGAGCTAATCTGGGGCCAGGGTTTATTAACCGGGGCAAGCAGTGCCACAGAACAACAGGGAGCCCCAGACCCTGTGCCCTTCTGCTGTCAGCAGGCAGCTGCCAGTAAACAACGATTTTCTTCTCCCCTGATTAGAGAAAGGCCTAGATGAACAATAACATCCCTGACTGCTCTGGTATTTACTCTGATTATCTGTTACCTTCTGCAATAAGTATGTTCCTAAGAAATTTACATTTATTAAAAAAAAAAAAGGCAAGAAACCCATTAGTCAGTGATTCTTTGAATTGTGATTTAAATAAGCAATTCAACACTATGAGATTTGTGATAAAGGAATGAGATTTGGCAACTCAGAAAAAAACTTTGCCAACAGGAGTTATTTAAAATTCATTTGCAATGCCCAACAACCATCAACATTCTGATTGTAAATAGTTTGGGAATTCTGTTTAAACTGCATAGCAGATAAAATCTCATCAGATAGTTCTGTCTTTTAAATAACTTCTGCTTGTTTTTTTTCCCCTCCTCTATTTCCTAGCGTTTGTTCAGGGAAAGATGTAATCAGTGATGGTGTCTGGTTGTGCATCCAGTTCAGTGATTTGTTAGTGTCTGTATGGGTGCATAAATAAAAAGAAATAGCGACCTCGAAAACAAAGCAGTCCTTCCGCTAAATAATTTTCTTCCTCATACTCATTTTGACATCTGAATTATTTAGACCTGAAGTACTTCTGATATATTTCAGGGCAATAATGCTGGTTTCACTTGAGCTAAAAGCTTGCAGCATTAATAGGACACCCAAAGTTGACAGGTGTGAATATTGGTTATAGGGGATTTCTGGAGGGTGATCTTTCATTCTCCTTGTGCCCAGGAGCTTGTTCCCTCACTTCAGTACTACTCCCACCCAACCAGCCCAATACCACCAACCTTTCACTGGAGCAGCCACCCTTCTCTCCCCACTTCTCAAATTTCTGTCCCTCTTCCAGGCAACATGGACAACTGTCTGCTTTCTACTGCCCAGTCCTTTCCTGCTCCTTGCCCTGGCGATGCAGCCATGGCTGGGGAGTGCAGTGGAATAGGCAGAGACTTAATTGTGCTCATGCCTCTGTGTGGGAGGACAGGGTGAGACCAGAGGTACCAAGGAATGCCTGCCTGTGCCATGACACAGAAAGTCATTCAGACCATATCAGAGGGGTCATCTCCTTCAGGACAAAGGGAAAGGCTGGGTGAAATGGGCTCATGCCCCAAACTTGCCCCATGGGCTGATTGCTTTAAGACTGAGTGAATAGTTTGCTGAATAGACTTCTGAAACATTTGCCTATAAAAACAACAGAGCCTCTGTTCCCCCAGTGTTGGTTTCTCTGTTACCTCAGTTCTTCAGTGCTTTTGGCCTTCTTTCCCCTGGGTAAACTTTTTTCATAGTTGTGTTGGTTTTGAGCCAGATCTGCTCCTTTAAAGATCATGCCCCTCCTGAATAACTAAGCATTGTTCTCAATTTTTTCCAGTAGTCTGAGAATATTTTCGTTTGTGTGGCCATACATGGATCTTTGAGCAGTAAGTTTATTAGACATTTCAGAGCTCTTTCATTTCAGATTGTCTGTTCAATGGCATACTGAATGTATTGTTAAGAACCTGCTAGCACAAGCAAAATTAGCTTATTTTATCTTGTTCAGTTGAGTCTTGTCTCTTCTGGACTGGGCCCTGAAGTGATGATCTGCAGAGCAAACTGATTCCTATAGACAGATCTAGGAGCAGATGATCTGATCTAATAGTTCACCAAGGCCAAGAAGCTGAGATCTTGCTGACTTCTCATGTCCCAACTGCAGATTTTCACCCGCCCTTAGCCCCTCCTTGGTGTTTGCCATATGGCCCATGAGCCACTTCAATAACTAGATTGAAGAATATTTAATTTGGGAGAGGGTGTTCATTTCCTTCTGTGTTAGAGAGTAAACTCTAACCTCATCATATGGAACCATGCCTTCAGAGCGTGGCTTTAGTTGCAAGTAATTTCATGGAACTGTGGGCTAGTGCTGAAAAGTGAAGTCTTCCCCTTCTCTTATTCATAATTCAGTGCAGTTCAGATCTAGGGTTCGTCTAGTATAAAGCCTTTTCTTCCAACATAATATTGTGACTTCTTAATTTCAGGTATTCCTACCTTTCTTTTCATGAACTAGAGGATCACTTTAGAACATGAAAGCTGAGGTGTAGAGAATCTCGCCTAAGAAGCCCAAAGCAGGTCCGTGCTTCAGTTAAAATCTGTGTCTTTTCTAGGCTACAGTGCTTTTCAGCTGTTCTCTAATTTATACATTCCAGACACTTGACATCAAGTGCTCAGTTGGCAACAATTGGGTTTACCACACCTTAAAATAATAAGGAAAGATACTGACTACAGAAGATACATAACTCCCGAAGGCTCTCAGGACCATGTATAATAAAGCATTGCAATCACTACAAATAAAAAGGAGGGAGAATAAGCAAGGAGAGCAAGAAGGAAAAAGAACAGAACAAATACTCATTTCCACTTCCTCTAGATAATATAAAAATAAAATCCTTTCTGTCAAATATCAACTAAAATAGAAATCAAACATCTTGAGCACTGCTTGGAAGAATTTCACAGCTGTACTTTGGTCTGTGAAGATGAGAATAATTGTCCTTCATTTATCAAGATGTCTTTACACAATTAATATTTTGAAATGTGTCTGATAAATCATCCATTTCTTATTGCTATTTAAAAAGAAATCTCCGTTTCCCTGCTCACTTATGTTGGATAGTGATTTCAGACCAATGAGATAAGAAAGGAAATGAAAAAGGTGGCTTTGCTTAACTGGTGTAATTTTAGAATAGGTTAAAGATGAGATAAAAATAGATAATACTATGAGCCAAAACTTATTTTTTTGGGGGGGAGGAGTGCTAAACACTAGTACATATGGCCAAAACCAGAGTTTGGTATGCCATTCCAGACTGTTTCAGCACAGAATTAGCTCTGCTTTGAGCTATATTAAACTTGAGTTACACTGATTTCTGCTGGTGTAAATTTGGGCACAGAGCCCTCAAGACAGGAAGTCACCCAGGCAGAAAGCAGTCCTTGCTTTCAGTCTGCTGGAGGGTTTGTGGGGACCAGTGCTGCCTATGAAGTAGGAGGTGTTGAGTGGGAAAGAGAACCAAAATTGGCCCTGCATAGTGAGGGGAGGGAAAAAAAGAAGGAAAGAAAGAAAAAAGAATGTCCTTTGAAAAGGAAAAGCTTGTTTGACAGCTTGGCCACTAGAGATATTCAAAATCCTGCCAAGCCTTCCTAGGAATAAAGGAAAATTTGGGGGCAATTAAATATGAGAATTTTCCCTCACCAAGCTAAAAGTTAATGCTGACTACTTGATGAAATAAAACATCCAATTAGAGATAATGAGACTCCTGGGGTAAGCCTCCAACACATAGCAATTTTGAGTCTTCATTAAGTTAAACTTGTTTATTTGGGAAAAAAAAAATCTCATTTTCCTGGTGGCTCCTGCTGTAACCTGTTTACCAAAAACTACTGGGACACCCACACAAGCTTCTGTAGAAGCCGGGCTGAAATTCAGAGTTGTTTACTTCCCCTCACAAAAAAATCCAAGGGCAATGATGACAGCTGCAGTCCCTGCTCTCCTACATGCTGAATTCCACCTAGGCTGATAGGAGTTGTAATTTACTTGGAATGAATCTCTTCCCACATCTCCCTCATCCTTTTATTGTGCCCCATTGCCTGCTAAAGATAAAGCTGTCATCTCTTCCCTTTTAGACTAGGTCACCTGTCTTTTAACTGGGTGAGTTCATCTTCTAATCTCTAAGATGCTGCTCAGATTTTCATCTTCTTAATGCAACTTCCGGACAGGTTTTCAAATACCTGCAGCTGACGACAGCATCAGCTTCTGTCCTGAAATTCAGAAAGAGCAGAACACCCACCAGAAATAGAGGTACCTGGCTTAAATTAGTTGAGAGAACTGAGTTCTAGGGTAAAGATAAAACGGAAGACTTATTTAGAAACCTACGTGAGCAAAAATGAAAAAAGTGGTTTCTCTTCTAGCAGCTGGAGATGGGCAGAGGTAAAACTCCTTATGAAAGAAAAGTCTTGGGAGAACCGAGGAAAGTCTTTACTGGCAGCTGAGAAAACAGTATGACACACTATTCCAAAAGCAATTACAGAATGACTTGTACTCAGCAGCCAAATAGGATCCCACGGGACATTCTGAAATCTAACAAACTAACAGTGCTGGTTCCATGTGAACTGAGGGGAGAGTTCATAGCTATTAAGCCTGGGAAAGAATACCATCAGTAGTGGTCTGTCCTTTGTGAAACAGGCCTTGTGTGGATCTCTAGAGCTCTGCCATTTATTTGGATATTAACATATCATGCAGAAAGAAACTCCGCTGTCATTTAAGTGCTGGCAGACTTACCACGTCTGTAGATGAGTTGTTCAAGGGTTAGTGGCAGGCAAAGTGAAGAGTTGTTTCTGTAGTTTTGATCATCCACAAGCATAGATACTGAAAGCCCATTGAAAGACATTCTTCAGTAGTGACTCATGTGGATGCTTTCAGGTAGCCAGCAGAGCTCTTTAGAGTGTTGTCTTATCTGCTTCCAAAAAGGATGAAGCCTTTGTCAACAGCATTGTCATTGAAGAATCAGAGACCATATCTCAAAGGCCAGGTTGGGTGGGGCCCTGAGCCACCTGATCCAGTTGAAGGTGTCCCTGCCCATGGCAGGGGGTTGGAACTGGATGATCTCTAAGGTCCTTACCAACCCAAACCATTCTGATTTCTAAGATGATTTCTATGATTTCTATGTTAAATTCACACCAAACTCCCCTCCAGTGGAGAAATCCTTACTACATTTCTTGTTTACTCATATCACGTCTCCTTTTTAGCTCAAACTGCAACATAGTACTGCCATAAGATCATCAAAAGCCACGCAGTCTTACCATGCCACCTTGTGCTAGATAGGTGGCAGTCAATGAAAGTAATCTGACAAGAGTTCATACATGATAAAGATAAATGTATCCCTGATATCCAGGATACTTTGAAATTATTCTGGGTTTTTTACCTGCCTAATATAAACTTCTTGTGCTAGGACTTGTTTCTTGTTCCTTGTAAAAGCACAGAACCTTGCTCAGCTCCACACTGCCTGTCAAAATTTCATATGTTATGCAAATGACAATGCCAGCATTGGAAAGTGCTTCGTTAAAAGCCGCTTTGTAGGCATGAACTTCAGCACATAAGGCATATATGCTAAATGCACATTGGAATACAGAATATGAAAAGCAACCAGTACAATCTGTCACATCTTTACAGGCCTCAAAAAGTGTCATGACAGGAGAATAATTTACATGTTTTCATTTCTCTTAACATCACTGAATTAGTTTCATAACGCCTGCCTTGCCCTGCCCCCATCCCAGTAAGAGCTGTGTAGTCACTACAGCAGGAGGGAAGGTGGCCAGGCTGGGATCGCATGTATTTCTTGTCCCCAGGTGCTTCATAAACGACACTTAGGTTATCTGGTAATAAAGTTTGGCAGTGAAAAGAATGCCATAGGAGTGAGTTATAAGCATTTGCAGGTAGTGTGGCAAGGAGTTCACCTCAGGGAACCCTCTCACTCAGTCACTCGCTTCTTCCCCCACAGTATCCCTTGTGCTTCTAATTCTCACTTGTCTCTGATTTTGTTCTGGTTACTCAGGGCCTGAGTCATACACCTTGAAATAACAGTCACCCTCATTTCCAAATTCAAGGCTCAAAGACACATGAACAATTATGGTACTTCAAGAAATTAAGGTCCAGTTTCGCTAAGGGTTGACCTTATGAAGTGCTGAGGATTTTTTTCCCTCAGTTCAACAGCATGCCTCTCCCTGTGTTTAACTTTGGGCTTTGGGCTCGTTGCTTGCAATAAGGAACATATTTAAGCTGTTTGGTAGATTGTGGCCTGAGTATACAGTACCTGGCAGATTCCTCTGTCTTGCAGGACAGAGTGCTCGAGAACACATTTGTGCTAGGACTGCTCAAGTACATTTAATCTAGATGCCAATGACTCTGCCAAGTGCTTCTGCCTTCCAAGCTGTGACATTTTGTCCTTTAAAACACAGTGTAGTTCTATTGTTCTTTGAGCATATTCACAAGAACGGGATTGCATTCAGCCTGGATGCAGGCAGGATGTTTATAGAATTGTAGGCAGTTGTATGAACTATTTGGGTTGCTTCTGATATGACCATTCCACTGTCTCAGGAGAGAGTATCCTTCCACAGTCACCCAAGAGCTCCAACCCCCTACCCGGCCAGCGTGGGTTACAAGTTAGTGCTGGAGAAGGCACTATGCTGTGCTTTGCCTCACAGCACTGACTGTACCTTTCTGTTACGTGCCAGCCAAATCAAAGAATCTCATGGGGTAAACACCAGAACGCAGGAGTGCCTCTGTGTGTAGTCCCAAGTCCAAACACATGTCTGATATGTCAGAGTGAGCCTTGGGTGTGCACCAGTCTATCCTTTTGCCTCACCCACTTCCTTGCACCTTGGATTCATGGGAAGTATACTCAGGCCAAAAGACAATCACGATGCATTCCTCCAGATCCCTGAGCAAAGAACATACTGTTAGTATTCCAGACATGCATTCTGCATGTAGCCACATGTCTTGTGTTGGTTTAGGGACTTTAGGCCTTCTTTCTCTGTTAACTCACAGTACCTGTCTTTATATAATATATAAACATATAACTAATACAAGTTTTAAATTTTATTTTTCAGGAAACAGATATTTCATAAGCAGGCTTGCTTTTGTCTCTGTGAAAAGGCTGTCCTATCTCTACGGGATTTCTACTTCTCTCAGGCTATCAGATGCCTGCAAAGTTGTGTCTTACTTATGAGAGACCCACACAAGCTCCTGGCTTGTGAATTCCCATGTAGCATTGGTTCTGTTGTCTTCCTAGACAAACAGCTGCCTCTCTCTCACCAAAACAGACCATCCAAGTACTAAGGTGCAGTCTCAAAACAGAAGACCATGCCAGACTCTGCAGAGATAAAACCCTAAATCCATAATCCTCCTTCTCACCAAGCTCCTCTTCCTGGCTTGAACATAGGTGCCGAGGAAAAAAAAGAAATTACGAATTAAGTAGTAGCCTAATGCTACAGAACTTTGTGAAAAAGAGGAGGAGTCAACACAGATTTTTAAGATTGTTTATGCAAAGAAATCGTATTGACATTCTGTTCAGACATAAGCAGTTAGAAAAGGTTTCAGAGTTTGATAAATTCTGCCTTGAAAACTTAAAAATCTTTAAATCTTAATTTTTTTGTAGTTTTGCTCTTTTTTTACTATGATTTTAATGTCTCTTTGTTGCAATCCTTATTACAAGTGTTTGCTGTTAATCTCATGTGCCCGATTACCTCAAGGCTTGTTTTTATGAAAACAAAATGCTGTGGTTTGTTTCAACATCTGAACACCAGCAGCAGGTTAGCTGGAGAAGCCATGCAGTGTCCCTAGTTTCAGACTGACCTCTGGCAATCCTACCTCCTGCTGGAACGACATCATATGTTCACTTCCAAACACCTGATGTGCACTGATTTTCCAGAAGTAACAGTACGTAGGAGGGGAATCTAACTCTCAGTCACATCACATTTCCTCTATCTTTTGGAGAGATGACAAGCTTCCATTAAGAGAAGGAGAACTGAAACAAGTCCTTTCCAATTTGAAATTTCACACACATAGAAGAATATGCTAACCAAAGTTTGCTGAAAATAAAATGGAAAGTGATGCGGAAGCTGAAGTAACTGCACGTGCTATATTCAAAGCCAGACTGTGAATGGATTTCTTGAAATATCAAATTTTAACTGTAGAAAAGCTGTCAGAATGCATCACATATGAACACAGAAGGACATTACAGTCTGCAGACAGATGAGTATCTGTGATGAGAAAAACAACCCAACTGGCATGTAGAGGAATGCTTGAAGCCTCCTTTGTTATGACTACAGTAAAAATACACATCTATTTTCCTAGAATAACAAAGCATTCATTATCTCTCCTGCTTGGAGCTGTGGGGCATTTGCAGCACGTTATTAGCAACTGTACAAATGTCTTGTGTTTTAAAAAATCAAAGAATTTAGTAAGTGAGGAGAATTAATACCTTGCCTATAGCCCTGCCCCTGGAATTATGTAGTTTGCTTTAAGAAGTCACTGGATTAAAAAACTGTAATCTATGCTGAAAGCAAGGACTGGTACCCAAAACATCCATTTCTCAGGGGAGCACCTCTATAATTAAAGTACAGAGTTGGGCTTCCTATTATTGTTTGTGCTTTTCTTGGCTTTGTGATTCTTCGTTGGTTTCTTTTTTTGTCTAGAAGTCTCTGCTGTAGATGGGGAGGGTCATGAAACTTAGCCTCCTGGCTCTGGTTTAAGAAGGTCTCCTTTTGGGAAGGGAACTGCAGGTTTGAACAGTGTCCCTCTGAGGAAAACCCTGACCTCTTTTTTCTTTGACTGGGGTATTGGGAGTGACTGAGATAATTTTTTTCCTTAGCAGCCCTCACAATGCTGTGGTTTCCACTGGTAGCTGGCCAGGTGTTGATGCCACACCAGTGTTTTGGCTACTGCTGAGCTGTGCTTTCCTTCTAACGTCCTTCTCCCCATCAAAGGGCTGGGAGTGGGAAAGATCCTGGGAGGGGACACAACCAGGCCAGCTGACCCAAATTAACCAAAGGGATTTTCCACACCATATGGCATCAGCTCAGATATAAAAGCTAAGGGATAGAGGAAGAAGGGAGGCCATATATTATTCTACAATATTTGCCTTCCGGAGAAACCACTACGTGTGCTGAGGCAAAAATTTTCACTTGGTTTTCCTTTGCTTTAGTAAAGTGCCTTACCTCAACCTATGAGATGTCTTCCATCCTTTTCTCTCACCTGTCTCACTAGGAAGGGGAGTGATAGAGCAGTTTAGTGTACACCTGCAACCCAGCCAAGATCTAAAATTATATTTCCTTTCCTATCTATTCCTTTACCTTCATGTCTTGATGTCTCATTTGATTTCCTTTCACAAGAATTTTTTTTCATGAAAGGAAATGAAATCTCGAGGTTTCAATGAAAACCATGTCATGAAGTTTCCGCTCATTTCGATGCACTTCCTTTCTTTCCATTCCTTTTCATTAGTTTAGCTTCCTTTCCTTCCATTCCTTTTAATTAGTTTCACTTCATTTCAGAGTTTTTGGTTTTTCCAGTTTCATTTCATGTCATTACACTTCCTTCCCTGTCTTTAGGGAAGTGTCATTGCACTTCATTCCTTGATTTCTCATTTAATTTCCTTGCATGAAATGAATAATTTCATTTCATGCAAGGAAATAAAATCTTGAAATCAGAGAAGGAAGTGAAACAAACAAACAAACTGGAAAGGGTATATGATGAAATCAAATGCAAGTGGAAAAAAAAAGAAAATTTGAGAACGGAGTGAATACAACAAAATGGATTGGGATAAAATGAGGGGCAATGAAAAGGACAGAACCTTGCCAAAATTATACACATTGAAGTTTTGAAATCAGAGAACAAAATAAAATGAAGAGACTGGAGAAGAAATTGATTAAATGAAATGCTAAAAAAAAAATAAATTCTGAAAGGAAGTGAAATCTTTTTAAAGGAATGGGATATCATTAACTGCAGTGAAATGGACTGAACCTGGCCAAATTAATACTCATGGAAAGAGCAAGATTTCATTTCCATTCATGAAATCAAGAATTTCATTTAATGAAAAGAAATGAAATCCTGAAATCAGAGAATGAAGTGACATGGAAAGACAGAGAAGGAAATATAATAATATGAGATGAAATTGGAAAAATGGAAAATTCTGAAATTAAGGGAAACCAGTGAAAAGGAATGGAAAGAAAGGAAGTGCATCAAAATGACTCAAAACATCACGAAATGATGTTCAATGAAATCTCAAGATGTCATTTCCCCTCATGAGAGGCAGGACTTTCATCACAGCAGGCTACCAAGATTGCTCACAGTACACTTTTTGAATCCAGGCCAGCCATGGTGACGGAGATCTCAGCAGCAGCGACGAGCTGCCCTTAGGGTTCAGCTTGGGGTTCAGAGAGCTGCAGAGCCTCCAGCTCCAGGGACACTGGCACTCGAAAACCAGTGCAAGGGCATCAAGGCAGGGTGCCAACATTGCCACTCCACACTTTTTAATCTGTGCCACCTATGGCAAGGAGGACCTCTGCCACAGGGCCAAGCTGCCATTAGGATTAGGGCTGGGCTAGAGCTAGGGCTAGGCCTAGGGCTAGGGCTAGGGTTACGGTTAGAATTAGGGTTGAGAGACTAAAAGAGCCTAGAGCCCCAGGCACACTGAGGCTGGAAAAGGCATGCTAAGGCAATGCCAGCAGCGCCCCAGCATTGCTGCTCCTGCATCTTTCCAGTCTGGACCACCCATCGTGATGGGCACCTCAGTCCCAGTGACCTGATGCCATTAGGCTTAGAGTTAGGCTGGAGAGTGGAAAACAGCCTAGGGCTCCCAGCAGACTGGGGCTGGAATAGGCATGCCACAAGCATCACGGCAGGGCCACAATGCCTTTCTGATTAGGGCCATGCACGGGGATGGCCTAAGCCACATCGCCAAGCTTTTTCAAAGCTCAGCATGAAAAATCTGAAACTTCTGAAACGAAGTGAAACCATTGATGAGGAATGGAGAGACAGGAAGTGGATTGATATGAGCACAAAGTTCATAACATGATTTTCGTTGAAACCCAGAGATTTCATTTCAAGAAAGAAAATGAGAAATCAAGGAATGAATGGAAATGAAAAGATAGGAAAGGTAATCAAATGACATGAAATGAAATTGGAAAACATGAAAATTCTGAATGGAAATGAAATCTTGAGGTTTCTTTGAAAATCATTTTTTGAAGTTTCAGCTGTATACAATGGTCTTCCTTCCTCTTCCATTCCAATTTGTTTTTTACACTTCTGAATTTTCAGTGTTTGACATTTCATTTAATGTCATTAATATTTGTTTGGCATGACATGGGTTTTGGTATTGGGGGCCACAGTAGTGGCTTCTGTGTGAAGCTGCTAGAAGCTCTAACCGTGTCCTGCAGACCCGATCCCTGCTGGCTCCAAAGACGGACGTGTCGGTGTTCAAATCTGGGCCAATTAAAAATGGCAGTAACACCTCTGTGGTAACATATTTAAGAAGAAGTCTAAACAAAGGTGGTCACACAGTTTTAATTGTGACTAGAGAAGAGCAGAGCAAGAACATGTGAGATGACAACTCTGCAGACAGCGAGATCAGTGGAGAAGGAGGGGGAGGATCTGGTGCTCCAGGCACCAGAGCCGAGGCTCCTCTGCAGGCTGTGCTGCAGCCCACGATGAGGCAGCTGTGCCCCTGCAGCCCGTGGAGGATCCATGGGGGGGATGCAGAGATCTATCTGCAGCCTGTGGAGGAGCCCACGCTGGGGCAGGTGGATGCCTGTGACCCATGGGAGACCCGTGGAGAGAGATGCCCAGCTCCCATGCTGGAGCAGGCTGTCCTTGGAGGGCTGCACCCCCTGGAAGAGTGACCCACGCCGCAGCAGTTTGAAGGGCACTGTTGCCCGTGGGAAGGACTCACACTGCAGCAGGTCACAGGGAGCTACTACTCCTGAGATGGAGTCACATCAGAGAAGTTCACAGGGAACTGTCTCCCATGGGAGGGACCCCACAGTGCAGCAGGGGAACAATTCCCCTCCCTGAGCAGTGAGAGAAAAACCACAGGTGATGAACTGACCAAAACCCCCATTCCCTGTCTCCCTGCACAGTCTGTGGGAAGGAGGGAGGGGTTGGGGTAGCTAAGGTGTTTTTTTAAGAGCTTATTTTACCTCTCATTATCCTGCTCTGATTTTATTAGTAATAAATTCACTTTATATCTCTAAGTCAGGCCTATTTTGCCCTTGACAATATTCGATGAGTGACCTTTCCTGGTCCTTATCTCAACTTATGAAGCCTTTGTTAATTTTTCTCCCCTCTAACCAGCTGCAGAGGGCAGTAAGTGAGCGACATCCAGCCACGACAACTGGATATTTAAACCATTGCTTATTTTTCCTAGGAGGCTACTTTTCAGCAGGATGCATTTATTTCCCAGGGCAGAGTTAGTTACCTAAATCTAGAAAAAAATGAAAGGAAGGAGGGATCAAAGTATATTCCAATCTTACACACAAAGAAGTCTAAACATGAGAAGAAGAATCTCAGCTCTTCTCTGCCTTGTCTTTCCCTCTGGCTGGTTTCAAGAGATGCTGCTCTCCCACATTGAGAGTTTTTGTTGGTAGGAAAAGGATGCACCACTATCTAACTTCCTCAGTTCCTGGAAGGGGAGAGAGATGCCTAAAGCAAGCATGAACTAAAGTCTTTGAGTACCTTGCTAGAGATTAAATACTCCATCTTTAGTCCCTTGTGAATCTTCCCCTTTTGTTCTTAATGCCTAAGTTTGAAAACTCACCTACCATGCATATTAAAAAACTAACGGTCTGTCAGAAATGCAAAGTATCTTTCTTCTTTTATTTACACCATCAGCTAAATGTTTGTACCCCATCCCATTAATGAGATGGACTTGTGCAGTGATCTGATTCAGAAAACAGATTCCCAAGGGGAAAAATTCTCACGACAGGCTAGATTTTAGTTAGGTCAGCTCCCTGAGCATAGTTTTTCTTCTGGCTCCACTGGCACCAATGCTATGGAAACGTAAGGCCAAAACGTGCAGGAAAAGAAGAAATGTGCGAGTAAGGAGGGAGGGGAATCAGGCAACAGTAGCCCAAATTTAGAGCAGCTTCTGCTGTGTTGGAATCGTACTCCAAAGTACTGTCTGGCCTGTTATCTGCCCAGCGGGTTGCCATCATCCATACCTCCTGTAAAATAAATCTGTTTGAAATGCACATTGAGTCCCAAAATAAATTAGATATCACCCACTGTAGAGTTTTGCAATCAAAAAAAAAAAAAAAAAAGAACTTGGCAATGAGCAAGGCCCAAGGGTGGGGTTTCATGTGATGCTGAATGCAATTTAATAGTTTGCTGCTGCTAGAAGGGGGCTGCTCATCTTTTTTTGTCCTACATTTCCTCCCACACAGGCACATGCCATTAATGCTTGCCTTGCACCAATGCCAGCGTTTGTCTTGCACTTAGTTTTAAGAGTGAGTCCGTTTATTTCACTATTCGCATCAGAAAACAAAAGCCAGCAAAAAAGTGAGTGGTCTCCTGAGCTTAGGAGCTGAGTCAGCTTTCTTGGTCACCTGATGTGTTTGGATGAGCTCCACACCAAGCAATTCCATGGAAGGAGCAAGAGGCTGTGATGGGAGCAGAAGGATGAGGGGGAAGATGGGAATAGGATCACAGCCTGTTGGCAGCACCAAGCTGTTAGGTTGGTCCAGTTTCCTGCCAAATTGCAGCCCAGCTCTTCTTGGACTCTGCTATCCAAAACATATTATTAAATACATGCAACTCCTATGTCAGAGCCCTGCCAAACTTTTACTGCTATGCACTCTGGGCCAACTGAGTTTGCAGATCCTTGTAGATTCAAGAACCAGCCTTCTCCTTGGCTCTTGCTGGCAGCTTAGGCAAGTTATGGAACAGTGCTGCAATGTGCTTCCCCTCCAGGAAATTCTGCTTACTAAGGGAGCAATCTAATTACGTGCTTGAAACTTCTGGAGAAGTATCACCAGCCTCTGGAGGGGAGCAGCAGGAATCCAGATGCTAGGCAACAATAGTAGGAAACGCTGCGATGAAGCCTGCATTCAGTAGGGAAGAGTGTCACTTCAATGACAAAATACCTACTTGAGAACTTCCTCTCTCTGAGCAGCAGTGTAGCGATTCCTTTGTTAAGAGGACCTGACATTTTGTTTGCTGTCAGGTCACAGGTTTTACAGGCAGCTGTCATACGGGGGCCAGCCTCTCTCTGCTGGGATTTATAAACTGAGAGATTCACAGATCCCTTTCATAGGTCACAGCTCTGGCCTTTTCCTGTTCCCCAGACCAAAGTGATTTCAGTTGGCCAATAGTCAAGCAGAGGGGAGAGCTCTTTCGTCCCTGAGGAGCAGCAGGATACAGTTTGAGTAATACATAATCTATATAATCTACAAAGTCATACACATTCTTTGGAGAGAAAACCAGCTAACTCTGTCCCTGAACCTCAGACACCCAGTTAATAGGATCCACTCAGAGCAGCTGAGACCTGCTGGGATTTGTGGAAGCTGTGGTGGAGACACAAGAGCCTTTCCTCTCCTCCCACACATGAGCTTTCCAACATCCTTCACAGTGAAGTCGATTTGCTTCAGTGAAAATTCCTCTGTACAGTACATACACCAAGTTCCTACCAACAGCATCTGTTGCTGAGCTATCGTGGAGTATGTAACGGAGCCATAGGAACCCGAGACCCCAGATTATTCCTCACAGAATCATTCCATTTATGCTGCCAAGATCTGAAAAGAGGATGTGTGTACTTTCTGACAGAATTTGGGAAGTGCAGGTATTTCAGTAACATGGCCAGGGATTTCTGAAGAGGAGGTGTCCTGAATTTCTTGGCAGGGGTGAAAGAAGCAGGTCTGAGTCACCAATGGTGCAGCAGAGCTTCCATATTTTCATTTGTGAGGGTGGTTTTATTTTCTTCTTCTCGCACTTATGCCGCAGTGTGCAATGGTCTTTTACACCCTGTTTCAGGATCTGGATGTGCAAAGGGAGATGATTTGTTGTGGCTGCATTCAGTGCCTGGTTTGGAGCCTACTTTCTGAGAATACACTTGCCTTAGGCTTGCAGCATGAGTCTTCAGATATGCTTAGCATTAAAATGTGGTTAACTTGGTTTCCAGCCCTGCTGAACTTTGACAATTAAGGAAGACATTGTGCAGCAAAATCAGACTTGTGTGTTTATTTTTTTTTAGCATCTATGGAAATTACAATGATGCAAGTCTTGCTCTGAGCATATGTGTGCTCTTGTGTGTCTGTCTGTCCTCCCTTTGCAAACAACTCCCGGCCACTCTGAGCCCAGCTTTATTCAGAGACAGCAGTTTCAGACATATTGGGTCCATACATATATCAGGAAAACAGTTGAAAATAGCAGAGGGAAAGCCTACGGCCTCATATGGAAGAAAATGCCTACCATCAATCCAAGCCATGTTAGGTGAAAGGAATCTAGACAGGAGAGCAATATTATATATCCCAACCTCATAATGAGTTTTAATCAGAGGTCGCACCATCATCAGATGGTGGAAGATCCACCATAGATGAAAATGAGCTGGAAACCAAGTTTCAATTGCTATGTGCCGTATGGAAATACTTGATTACTTAGGTGAGTAAAAAATAAATACTAATTTTGTCTTCCACTCTTTCCTGCTCTGTTACTTTGCTTCTTTCGCTGCAGGCCTGTAATCTAGAACCAGATCCTGTGTGACCAGGAAGTAGGGGTTGATAACTATGCATAGAAGGCTTAATTTTAAGAGAATGTTCATGAAGCTTATCCATTAAATTTGAACAGGGAATATTTTACTTCCCATGGTTTTGTACATCTCATTTTAAATCCTACATTGGTTAGGTCTTAGCAAGTCACTGCATGTTTGGTATGTCCTTTGTTGAAACTACAAAATATATTATCCACGTATTATTCCCTGTAGGTGAATCCAAAGGCTCTGTTGGAGAAAAACACAATAAAACTGTGCTAGCTTTGAAATTCTGGTAGGATTCTAGCTACTTTCAACAATTCATACATCTGCTATCTTCTGGTGAGGGCCTTACCTTCCCCAAACCAAATCATTCGCAATACCAATTTTCTGAATCAGGACATAGTGAAGAACTAACAGAAGTATAATACAGATTTCAGTTGCCAAAAGAAATAAACCGAATGTTGTAAAGTGCGTTCCCAGTGGGTTTTACTGTCTGTCTGTGTCTCGACCACAGTGTGTCAAACCCTGAAGTAGGCAAGTAACTCTAGGCATATAAATAGCCACCAGATCTACAGAGGTCTGTGGTTTCACAGAATAAATGCATATGACTATGCAGAGACTGATGCTGTAATAATTCCTAATCATATTGTAGTTTTACATCAATGGTACAACATACTAGATCTAGGCCTTCATCAGTATGAGTTATTCTGATGACTTCAGCACATTTATTCATGTTAGTAGGCAAATGCACTGCTCTCCCTATACTGGTGAAAGAGATAGTAAATGTCCCTTGGAACTAGAATGTGAGCATCCAGACTATTAAGCTGGAAGAAGGATCCCAGAAGAGCTCCTGTCAGAAGGCTCTCCTGACACTTGTGCTAGGGTGTGCAGCCCTACCCCAGACAGCCCCTGGATGCTGTGTGGTAATCAGTCATGGACCATTCACAATGTGCAGCTTGGATGCACCCACCCTGTTTGGGGAGATAAGAGAGTTTAACAAAATGGGTAGTCACAGTGGCCCTCAGTGGGATCATAAGCATATTTAATTTGCTAGCATAGGCATAGCCTTAACATCTTTCAATTGATAAAATGGATACAGATAATGTAAATTAGTGAGTATAGAAAGAATCTCTTTTAAAGCCTGGCTATTTGCTACCCTTGCTTATCCATTTTGTTCTTTGAAAGACGATTTTAATGTCAGTTCCTTCTTTACCTTTGAGGCCCAGCTGTCAGCATTTCCCATTTCTACAGCTCACCCTCAAATTAAGGTAGACTCCTTATGCTCCCCTAAGCAGAAGTGGTGTCAGCAAGTGCTGCAGAAGCAATGCGGAGCCAGAAAGAAAGTTCTGAACTCATCTTTGGCAGGCTTAAAAGCCTGTCATCCTTCAGTGCAAGAACAAGCCTCTGTAAGTGAGGATTATCTCAGAATGCATTTTACATTAAAATTCAAACACTGTCATAGGAGGAATATGCTTTTCTTCTTTTTTTTTTTTCTCAAAGGAAAACATTCTAGTGCATATTTTGATTGCTGTTCATTCTGCTTCTGATAAAAATCTGTGGAGGAAGACTCAAAATAACAAAATACTGTTTAAATGGGGCAAAACTTGAGTAATTAAGAAGTCAAAATATGCTTTTTAGTAGTCAAGGATGTATTAATCAACAGTTTTAAACATGTTAAAACCTGCTGTTTAGTCCTCAATTATTTTTCACTCCCTTTCCTTGTTGCTTTTTTTATATTGTCAAAGCCTAGAGGCCCAGTCCTGACTGAGGACTAGGGTCCTCATTGGGCTTACACATAGAACTTATGCTTGATGGATTTATCTTTCTTTCAAAATGTTTACTCAACTACGGTTATTACTCAAATGATCCAAAACTATGACTATATACTTAGGATTACCCTAGACAGATGGTCGTGAATCAGTTCACTGTGTTTTGTTGTTCTAATAAATTACATGCTTTATTTAACTAAAATCTCACACAGACATTTCCCTATCAATTTTCCATAGACTTCCTTAGCCTTTTTAATTGTAACAGCAGCCATTTCACATTCAGACGTTCAGAATATATATATTAACACCATCTTTCATGGGTAATTTTGAAGCCACATGCAGATCAAGTGCTAATAGACAAATAATTATTCTCCTGCTGCACTTATCTGATTATGAAAAAAAAGCTGACTTTGTCAGCATTTCTTGCTTTGCTGCAAAATATTATTACTGTTTTACAGTGGAAGGCACTAAGGAACACAGTTTAATCCCTGATTTTTGAAATCTGATATCAGGCAACTTGTACCATCCAGGTGTGTCTAAAATTTTGAGACTAGAGACATCAGTTCCCAAAATGTATCCTGGCCACATTTTAAATACATATGAGGATTAAGTTCAGATGTACAATTTTCTCCCCCTTCCTGCATCCTGTTTTTCACTGGAAGGAAATTCTGGTGTATGGGAAAAGAAGGCTCTACCGTGTGCTCCAATTGGTCTCCATCTGAACAGGCATAGGATCACAATGGCAGCAAGGACAGGGATGGGGAAGGACAGAGGAGGGACACACTCTGAAACTCTGCACGTTGCCTCTTGCAAGTGACAGTAGATATCCAGAGTGAAAAACTTCCATTAGCACCGGGGTATAGATAAAGGAATTTGCTGGCAAATATGGGACTAGGGAATCTTTCTTTTTTCTTACTCCGGCATCATTCTTTCCCTCATTTCTGTTTGATTGCTGCTACAGAACCACTCTGGATACTATGATACTACATATTTATATTACAGTTGCAAAATAATACTCTGTGCAATTTCAACTTTCATTTTTAGAAAGCACCTTGTGATATTAAATGTGAGAAACTAACAAATTTCCTTCCTATGATCAGTCCATCTGTAACTTCTCTCTACAGCCACATTTTCACTGTACCAGACACTCACCTATAGATGACTTTTTTCTTCAGATTGTATTTTCATTATTAATCTTCCTTTATGAGAAATATTTCCATTTCCCTGCAGCAGACTGGCATTTTTTCTGGGATGTTTCAAGGGAAGCTAATTTACATCAGAAAATTGCTTCAAGGTGATCTATCTGGGACAGTCAAAAAGTCTGCATACTCTATATTTGCTTTGTAGACATATTTTCTACTTTAACACATCACCTCTGGCTCACAAGAATCTCACCTCCATGACCAGTCTTCGCCTTTTTCCTAGTAGGTGGGCAGTAAAGTTATGATTGTCAATTGTGGCATCCAAGAAAACTGGGAGGGAAAAGCCTATCCAAACTTAATGAGACTGCCATGGGCCAAGGCTGGCTTACAGCTCTGAAGGAAAAAGTGCTAAGGGACAAAACCAGGTCCCTTCTTTGCCTGGAGATATTGCAAAAGGACTGCTCAGAATGTCTTTGCCTCCTGAACAAGGTCAGTCTTTTTCTAGGTAGAAAGCCTGTTTATTATCTGCCATGTCCCAAGTTGGACATGCAAAATACTTCATTTACCACAGAGGCGCTCAGCATCAAGTCAAGGGGCACCATGCAAAACTTGAAGTGGATTGAACGAAAGCAGTTCCAGCAAGGAATTCACTGACACATCCTACTGAGACATCCTGCTTTGTTGACTGACACTCAGATTCAGAGCTACATATGTGCCTGGCCACAAGACAGGCAAACATTGCATTTCCGCAAAAGTCCCATCTCTCTTCCCATCCAGTCTTGATCTCAGGCAGAGATTTAGAAAACAGAGTTGCATCAAAATGGTGAGTAGCATGTGCCTGAAATGCTGCCACATTTCCACCCAGCCTATGGCATGGCTCTCATTACACAGTAGATATGGCTTTTCTTCTTTCTCTTTCCTCTCTCTTCTCTCTATCCAATGACTTTTTTGATCATTTGGACAGATTAGGCCAACAAAAAGCCAGCTCAGGTGTTCTACAGAGCCACGTCAAACGTATGCACTGAATCTGCTAATGCCGTGGCTCAGTTAGCCAGAGACCTCCAAGCTTCCTGCCTCCACATCTCTCTCACAGGAAGGCTTTCTCCATAACCATCAGTAAGCTTGTCATTATATACTGTCCCTCAAGTACTTCATTACCCTCCTGAAAACTATCCTTTTTGGAGAAGAGCTGACAACAGTGAGGACCTGCCATGCAGGTCTGTCAGGATGCCTGAGTTGTCCTGTCTTGATTTGTGTGTTTTGGTCCATTGTCTTTGATTTTAAACTTAACTGCTTGGTCCCAAGAGCTAAAGACCTTGTGTCCTGTCTGTACAGCACACAGCACTACGGTGTCCTGTGTCCATTGTTTCAGGTTTCTAAAAATGGATGCACTGATTGCTCCTAATTGCTCTTCTCCATTTCTAATGGTTAATCATATTTTGTGTAATCCTATTCTCCCTGCCTGTGTATGAAATTATACCCAGAGCAGCAAAATCTGCAGGGACAGAGAACAAAAAACTATTTCCTTCACTTCTCATTAATTTCTGGGACTACAGTGTGTTTCCTCAAGGGCTCCTACAGAGGACTTTGGTGCCCTAGGTCTATGGAAGTGCTATACCCACACTGTAACAGGCCACTCAAACTTACCACTCCCAAGGATTTCTGCTGCTTTACCCCAAAATGGGCAGCCTCTCTCTGTAGCACATACTGGCAGCAGAAGTTCCCAGCCAGATCTGCCTTTCCTGTACCTGTCCCCAAAGACAAGACAGACAGCTTGAGATGATACTGAGAGCCTAGTCTTGCTCCCATGCTGGTAGTTCCCGAGGCAGACATGAACCTGTCAGACAAAGTCATCTATACCCACAGTGTTAAAAAAAGATCCTGTGCTGCTATTTGGTAGCAGCTCTGTGGTGGAGAGAAAGCTGTCTGGAGCTGTGCAGTTCTGGATGTGTTTTAGTAGGAATGCAAGTATGTACCCAAACTGAATGTGTCAGATTAGAAAAATAGACAAAGCATTATGTAAAAATAACGCAAAAGAATCTTGGAAAGATACTAATGCCTCTGTGTTTCCAGAGAGAGAAAAATGGGACATACATGGGGTATGGGTGGACAGGCAATATGTGCAGAGTTACAGTTTTGTGGAGAAATGAGAAACTGCTCCCTGTAAACTGTCTCTTCAGCATCTGTTCATTCTGTTGTTGAGTGAAGGCACTCCCAAAGTGCTACCGAATGAACACAACTTGCCATCGCTCATTAAAAAATTGCTGTCCAGCCCATGAGGATGTGCTGCCCTAGCAGCGCGCATCCTCAGTCACCCTTCTCCAAAGTGACACATGGCTCTCCGGAGGAGATGGACAGCCAGGAGGCAAGTATACATTTGTAGTGGCTGTAGAAGTGTCAAGGGTTAACATTCCCACATGAGAGCCTGCCTGGCAACTCTTTCCACCCCAGTGGCTGAAGAGTCCTTTGAGGACAGCAGGTTCCTGTCTCCAGTCTCCTTAAGGCAATGTGGGGGAATTTATGCAAAGGGGCTCCAGAGGAACTGATTCCTGAACACCCAGCTTAACTGGAATCTTCATTTGTCTTGCCTCACTGTGAATCTTAAGATTTTTTTCTTTTTAAAGTCACCTTTCATACTGTATACAAAAACACCCCTCTATGTGACACCTCCAGTTACAGGGTTCCTGTTCCTACTACTCTGCTGGTGTCTAAGTGTCCCTCTTCACCTGCCCCCTGGCAAAAATACACTGTAAACACTCCCACCTTGAGACACGCACATCAGTGTACCCCAATTTCTCTGCTAGGTTCTCAATTCTTTTCACATGCCAAATGCTCTCTGCCCATTTATTTTCCCTTGCTACCGCCCCTCCTAGCCAGTGCAAGGATTTTGTCTTCCTCTCATTTGTCCCACTCTGCTTAGTTGACGCCAATTTCCTTATGCTAAGGACTTTATGCCCTTTCTATCTGTGCTAAGGACTTGATGCTGGTTTTTTCTCTACAATTCAGGCTCCCCCCTCTCCCTTCCCTCCCTAGTTCCATGGCTGGGTTCACACTCATTCCCCCACTACTATTACGAGGTTTTATTTTTGTCTGAGAGAGAAATGATTCAAAGAGTGGATGTGTCCCAGCTGTGTTGACAGAACAAAGAGGATGGATGGGCAGTGTTATCTAGGAAGATGTTAATGGATTTTTGGTTCACTATACATTTAGAAAAGTGCCTGGGACTATAGTTCTGATAAACATAAGGAAAAGGTCCTATATCCTCTTAATTTTTGTTCCTCCTTCATTATTAAATATTTACTAAAATCAGGAGAGTTCTGCCCACTTGTGCCAAGAACACTCCCTGAAACTTGAGAAATAGATGGAAACTGTGTTCAGAAGTTGTTGCTTTAGAGAAGACACAGGTACCTGACTGACGTGAGTGTAGCGCCCACAAACTCAGCCGGTGACTTGTACAAAACAAAGGAGAAAACACAGTCTAGCAAATATGATAATGTGATTTATTCAAAGATGTTTTCACACCGAAAGACATCCCTTTAGGTCTCCTAAACTAAAACAAGCTGATAGCCCCCGTACATACTGAGAAAAGAATGATATACCAAAACATGCCTACACAATTTTTTTTATAAAATACTTATCACCTTCTTCTTAATTTGGGTTTAAAACTAGCATGAAAATTGTCTTAATCTCCATACTCTCAGTCTCATTAAACTGTCTATTCCTCTTGCTCTTTTTTCTCTGGATATTTATTTTTAGCTCTTCTGTCGTTCCTGGTTCATATTTAGTTGTGTTTGTTCTTATTTTTCAAATATGGGACCTGCTTCTGTTGTCTTTACTCAGGCAATTCTTTATTGAAAACAAATGTCAGTCTTACTGGGGAAAAGGCAATGGAAGTGACCCAGGATTTTCATATTAGGATTGTTGTTGCTTCTGTGACAAGCTGCATGATGGCAGGGATATTCACCAATATACAAGTAGTCTCAGATTTTACCACAAATAACTGTTTAAATATTATGTTTCCATTAATAATCTATGTAAAGAAACTATTGTTCATAAAATATACCACTTTTAACCTCTTTTAAATGCTTTCTATTCAGAAGGGGCAGTACTATTTAGGAATATGATTCTTGTGCTATGCATTATTGAAGACTGAAGGAAAACTAACCAATTTGCTGGCAAGGTACATATGTTTTTACACATTTTACATATTTTTATGTAAACACTTTGATGATGTCTTCTTGTCAATCATTTGAGTGATGCAATTTCGGCAAAAAACTGTATTCTTCACTGTTTCTTCCAGAAATGGCCAGATGTTTCTTGGTATATACATTTTATTAATTTTGAAAGTGGATTGTAAACTCCTTCTTTAGCAGAGCGAAGATGGATGATTTACCTCTAAGGCAGTCAAGACTCATAATTACACATCTTCAGTCAGTGGGAATATTGCTCTTGACTTCAGTAACTACAGAACAAAGTCATAGGCAGGAACACAGTTTTTTGGTTTTGGTTTTTTTTTTTTTTTTGGTGTCTAAGCCTCCCCAGAGGAGATAGTTGAGAATTCTTAGATTGACACTACAGTTTTCTCTTTGAGTCTTGATCTTTCCTTACAAATTACTATTACCTTTATCTTTCCTGCACAATTTATCTCCCCAGTGCAGAGTCTGAGCCACTCTGCACATGTAGGTAGTCACCTCACCACAGCTTATTCTACCCTGTGCTGGTGCCATCAGTGCTGTGTTATGGCAGATAGAGGAGATTTTCCTGAGAAACTAAGAAATATCTCTTTCATTTCTTTCAGTTTTCATCCTTGTAATCATATAATTATCCCACTAGTCAGCCTCAAAAATATAAAGGAAACTTGATTTGTTAGCTCTATATCTTTAAATAATCCTGAAGAGAAAAGTGTTGGACAGAGATTGCATGTTATTTAATTTTTTGTCTCTATAATAAGGCAAATGTTGAGGCTTTCTGGGGAGTAAACATATTTTCTCAAATCCATTCAGGATTTGAGAAGGTGGTCCTTTAGGAAATTTTCCTGAAGGAAATTTTAAAACAAGTTTGAATTATTGACAGATAATCTCTCTTTGGCCCAGGCACTGACAACACTTAACAAGCACTATGCTGCAGCCTACTCCAAATTCTGCTGTCCTTATAACCCATGGTTTTAATTTCTCTTC